>KZ879657.1:2590-12932 GCA_003456935.1 Machilis hrabei
GTTTTACCATTAGGTCAAACAGATTAAACATTGAGCACACCTCAAGGATAAGATGATTAAACGTTATGGGTAGCCCAATGAGGGCAGACTCAACGCGCGATCCCAGGACCGAAAGAGAATGGCTGGAACATTGGAAGCCACACTGTGCAAAAGTACCAGTGGACAACCGAAACATATTAATTCAGCTTTATCCCCCAACAAAACAACTCTAACAAATCCAAAGACAGTAATACCCACAAACTCAATTCTCCATTGCATACCTGACATTTCACATCCTAACAAAAGCAATGTAAACCTATAAATACAATTAAAACCAATGTACGTATAAAATATCCTGCACGACATGTACTTTCTTATATGTAATTCTGAATATTTCTCATAGCAGATGAAGATATTATTAAGGCAGTAATCACTACGTTAAACTGTTATTCGTCACTGTATTGTGTAGGTAAAAGGTTTACATTAAATTTAAACTGTAATTTTAATTTGTATGTGTATTATGAATTTTACGTATACCAAAATCGTAGAGGTCGCAAGACAATGCACATCTTTAAAAATAAGGGTTTTCAATTNAATTTCAATTGATTTCAATTTCTTTGGATTTACATACATAATTGTTACACTGTTAAAAACATATACATACTTCTTAATGTGATTATCATTATACATAGTAGATGACTTATTACTATTCTTAGTTTTATATTAAAAAAGGTAGCCTACATACACTATCTAGCAATTCGTCACCGGACACCCCATACCAGTACATAATTTCAGAATGTCAATCTTTCAGATATATATAATATCGTATGATTTGTATTACTTTGGACCATAATGTACATTTTAATTCAAATTCAAATGTCTTGACTTTTATATGTTTCGAATACAAAAAATCATTGACTTAAGAGGATGGTCTGAAATGTGCTACTACAATGAAGATTATGTGTCCGTGATGTAATCAGATTTGCATCAGCCCCTCACCTTAATTGAGTTCTCATGCTGCGATAAGGGAACACGAATAATTGGTCTCACNTAAACATATTTTAAGCCAAATCCTCTCTCAAAATTGAAAGCCGTTTTTATGGTTTCAATATATTTACGACAAAAGTCGAGGGCGGGTTTTTCCACCTTTGAACAGCAATGAAAATTAGTAGCAAACGAGAGGCGAGGACGAATGGAGTGTTGATGTTAGAGAGGTATACGGGATTAGTGAAGAGGTCCTTTATCCACTCGCTGAAATTCAGCGTGCAGGTTAGACCGCAGAGATCGATCTGGAAGTAGTCGAAACGAAAACAGGGATCCTCCATCACCAGTAATCGCGGCTCACTGGCAACACCCCCAAAGCAGTCAAGCGGGACCTCACACCGCTCAGGACTCCCGATTGAATTTTGTCAAACATCGAAGGAAAGTGCAGAAACATAGCAAAGAATGGAGGGTGCAAAAAAGTGCTATTTCTTTGAGGTTGGGGCTCTAACGATTTTTGAAAGATAGGTTCACTAATGAAAAGGGAGTAACTTTTGATGTTAGAAGAAAGTTAAGAATCGAAAACGGATTAGTTCACAAAATGTACTATAATTGTATGGTGTATCTTATGTAACTTTCTATAGAAAAATAATANAAATTGTTATGGTTATCAATCGACTTTGCTANAAGCTACACTTTGGTGCCGCTTCAACTATATCATCACCAATTCACAAAATGCTCAAAATGGTTAGCCGTTCCTAATTACACAAGAGCTGTAGAGAGTGGTTAAGACAAANTAAGATCGTCAAAAGACACAGCAGTCAACTTTCGCTTGGTGTAAGAGTAAATCATTTCGCGTATCTTACATAGAGTTGAGTTGGTGGAAGAACGTAATAAACAACAATGTTGGTAGCAGTTAATTGCATGAAACAGGTATAGCCTATCATGATCACAGTGTGTAATTAGTTTTGAGTTTATCACAAAGTTATCATGACAGTCATGTGTTNCAAAATTATGACATATACGGAAACAAATCATACTTACCTACATAAACAAGTCCTAAATCTCTCTATATACATTCTCTTCAATNTTACATTCACATATCAAGTGACATATTTTGGAGTAAACTAGATTGCTATTATTTTCATTTGTGTTTGTAAGTAACAATAATGAAGAAAATGTAAAGAAACTCTTATTATCACGCACGTTAATTCCACTTGACTTGTGTTGACTGAGTTNCGTGAAGTTGGCACCACCCATGAAAACACAAACTTATTCAATAACACGCGATTTTTTTTCGAATTGTGTGCTCTCGAATAAGACATGCACGAATTTTGTGCTCATATTGTAAGCACGATATTAATGCCAAAAGCCTTAAATTTGGGTGATGCTAACTTCACGTTGCACAACCCATGTGAGCACAACATTTTTAAACCATATAGTAATTTTGAGTGAATTTTGTACTTTGAAATGACAAAATTAACTAATTTTTTGCTCATGTAGTAAACTAAATATTAGGACCGAAAGACCTAAACATGGGTGGTGCTACTTTCAGGTTGCACCACCCATGTAAACACAAAATGTTTAAAACATATAGTAATTTTGTTCAAATATTGTGCTTTCAAATGAGACCATGCGTGAATACTGTGATCATATAGTAAGCAAGATATTAAAGGGTAGAATTTGGGTGATGCTAGATTCACGTTGCACTACCCACGTGAGCACAAAATTGTTAAACCATATAGTAATTTTGTGTTTTCGAATGACACCATGCACGTATTTTGTGCTCATATAGGAAGTGATATTTTAAGGCTGAAAGTTCTAAAAGTGGGTGTTGCTAACTTCACGTTGCACCAATCACCTAAGCATAACATTTTNAAACTATATCGTTATTTATTGTGAATGTTGTGCTCTTGATGGAGACCATGGTGGAATTGTTTGTTTATATTGTAAGCGAGATAAAAAAGGGTTGAATGTGGGTGGTGCTAGGTTCACCTTACACTACCCATGTTAGCCAAAACTTTTAAACCATATAGTAATTTTATTTGAATTTTGTGCTTTCGAAAGAGACCATTCACGAATTTTGTGCTCATATGGTAAGTGAGATATTAAAAATAATATAAAAGTGGGTGGTGCTAACTTCACGTTGCACCACCCATGTAAGCATAATATTTTTAAACCATATAGTAATTTTGTGTGAATTGTATGCTTTTGAATGTGATCATGTACGAATGTTGTGGTGATATAGTAATCGAGATATTAAGGTCTAAAGAAACCGGAAGTTGGTGGTAGAGAAAGTATTAAGCAGACCTTTTACTAGGCGATATTGAGGCAATGGGATTGAGCANTTTGATTACTCTGAGATTGCTGGGATATTTGGTTTATCTCCCTGTTCCCCACTCATAGGCGATATACAGGCTATCTGGTTGTCATTCGGTATGTGTAGCAGTGACGGGCAGTCATAATTACTTTACATTTTCATATAAATACTAATTTGTTTAATAATCACAAATGCAATTAGTAATATTTGACCTTTCTAATTACTAGTTACACATGTATTCAGTANTTATTAACATAAGTAATTACGAATTACAAATGTGTTTAGTAATTATTGACATACCTAATTAGGCTAATAATTACAAATGTATTTCGTGAATATTTATNTACGTAATTACAAAAGAATTTAGTAATTATTGACATATGTAAATACTAATTACAATTACTTATTAAGGACAAATGTAAATTCTAATGATTAATGTTTTCAGTAANTACTGACACATCTAAATACTATTACTATTCGGTGATTACTGAAAACATTACTTATAGGTATTTACACATGTCCTTAATAAGTAATTACAGAGTTTAATAATTACTAAATACATTTGTAATTAGTATTTGGGTATGTCAATAANTACTCATTGTTTTTATAATTAGTAATTACGTATGTCAGTATACAGGGTGTCTGGAAAATGGCGCATAAACTCATAAAGGAACGAAAGAATGTGGAAACATATGTAGAAAACGTGATGTGTCAAAATGTCGCCTGACGCTCCATTTACGCGTAAAATTGAAATAAGGATGGAGATATATGGCAACGTCGCANTAACAACAAACGTCATCGACNCTGTAATGTATAAAGAACTGTAAACACTACATGTAGTTGCGGTGGTGTAGAGGTAACGCGTCTTCCTTTTAATGACAATCGGACGTTGGGGTGGGCTGGTTCGAGCCCCGGTCATACCTTGTGCTTTTTTTGGTATTTTCTAAATCGATAATACACTGTTTAAATGTGTGTGTCCCATAACAATATTACGAAAAGGCAAATTTTGTAACCACACGTTTTAAGGGAGTTGAATCAGTAGCTTCACATAATGAATGTTGTAGTGAAATACCGCATGACACACATTGCATCGTCAACTAGGAAGTACTAATCCATTAATAATTATCATCCCCCCAGTGATACAGTAAGGGTGAGAATAGTGAATGGTTAAGAGAAACGTTATACGTTTAACAGTTGAACGTATTTGCAAAGATGCATGTTTCAGTTAACAGGTAATGAAGTTTCAATATGAACATTATAATCGAATTGAACAAACACTGTGCATTTTATAACCAGTATAATATTAATTTATGTACAAGGCATTTACAATGACAACAGTCAGTATCGTTGCTACTCACGCCAGAATGTTGATCGTACTAATGAGGACACATGTATTCAGTATTTATTAACATAAGTAATTACGAATTACAAATGTGTTTAGTAATTATTGACATACCTAATTAGGCTAATAATTACAAATGTATTTCGTGAATATTTATATACGTAATTACAAAAGAATTTAGTAATTATTGACATATGTAAATACTAATTACAATTACTTATTAAGGACAAATGTAAATTCTAATGATTAATGTTTTCAGTAATTACTGACACATCTAAATACTATTACTATTCGGTGATTACTGAAAACATTACTTATAGGTATTTACACATGTCCTTAATAAGTAATTACAGAGTTTAATAATTACTAAATACATTTGTAATTAGTATTTGGGTATGTCAATAACTACTCATTGTTTTTATAATTAGTAATTACGTATGTCAATAATTACTAAATACATTTGTAATTAGTAATTAGGTATGTCAATAACTACTCATTGCATTTGTAATTAGTAATTAGGTATGTCAGTAGATACTAATTACAATTGCAACTACAAATTAGTAATCTGCTAAATACAAATTGTCCCATCCCTGATGTGTAGAGATAAACCTGCGTGCAACTATGCATGTGCACATCTACGTAGCTGAGTCGAGTGATACCGTTGCAAACGCCCATTCACTAGTGAAATCTCTTTGCAGTCTGCTAAGATTGCCGGCGATGACGACCGGATTGACGGTTCAGACCGGCAACCATTATATTGCTCGGCATTCAAGATATCGCTTGCAATCAGATTGCGTTTGCCCACTGACTAGGAGATCTTTGGAAAATCTGGTTGAAAGCGACGAGATTGCTCGACCGGATTGCCTCAATATCGCTTAGTGAATGGGCTCCTTTATTTTCCTGCCAGCTCCATTCCTGTGCGTATACACTTTAATATTTTCAAGTAATATCTAAGTTTTAATTAGCCTCGTATTGGTCCTTAGTTAACTTAATCTCAAACCTATTTTTAGTATNCAGTAAGTATCCTTGTGTGGATCACTAGATACACAGATTTTGAGTTATACAATAGTGAGAAGATACATTAAATATATTTAAATAAACAGATTGTACAATGTTCCTGAATAAGAATTACTTGTTTGTTGCATGTGAATTAAAAGAGTTAAAGTTGATGCCTAGGCTCCTGAAAAAAAAAACTGTTAATATGCCATTCGTTTGTGCTTTGATTGTGCACGCATTTTCATCGTTTGAGCTTGCATTGTTTATGGGTATTAAATACTCGTATATAAAGATAGAGGTTAGCTTTATACTAAAACAAACCCTCTACTCACATATTACAAACTTTAAGTAGGCCACCCTATATAGGTGATTTATGCGTCGTTTGAATTGTATTTGTTACTGAGCAAATTTCACTTGTGGGATGTTAGTCGATGATTTTGCGTCCTCCGATTGCCTCCATTAAGTTGTAACCCCACATCATATATTGATCAAACATATAACATTGTATTGTGAAGATTTGTACGCCTAGTTTCACGTTTTGAGCGTAACTCATAGGCCTAATGTTATATAAAATATTATGTCGTAGNCAATACAAAACACATTTTTGAAATGGATTTTTTAAGTATTTACAACTGGTCTTTCAGGATAACGGTAATACTAATAATGGTCGTTGAAAACAAATGGACGTGCTGCTAGGCAGGTGGAATATTGTAAGGAGGTTTTGGGCTCTGTTTAGCTGACGTTGTCGTGAAGATAGCACGTTTAAAGGTAAAGAAGTACAAATAAGTTCTTTTGATGGCTGGTTTAGCAAATAATGGCTATTTTGGCGGCTATTAAAAAGTGGCTGAGAAACTTGTNAATAAATCTTCTGGTACGTTCACAGGTGTGTACACATTTAGCTAATATCACTGTTCCTCGATGGAGAAGTAAAGTAAATGATCCGATGTATAAGATTTTGATCTTGACGAATATGGGAGCTAATTTTTGAAGTTCTTTGACGCCAACTTCACCGTCGAGGAATACTCGAAACAAGTTTGTAAACNTGTTCGTCTTTTCTATTATTTCCTGAAGACATCTAGTGAAAGGATGGTTCGGCGCTTCTGATGTTGCATCGACATCTGACATCTTGCCACTTATTAAAAATTAGATAATGAAGATGGGGTATGTTCGTTTGGTGTGCTGTAGGAGGTAAGTTTACGTTTTGTGCGCATCTTCTAACTCTAACATTGCACTAAATATGAAGTATTCAAACGTAAGGGAAAAGGTAAACCCGTGCTGAGTCCAAATTTATATAACATACAGGTTTTGTGCTGAGTTGTGTTCCTAATCGTTTATTTTGCAGGCACGTCCTGGCATAATAGCACACAAACTAAGGTGTGCATCTTCTAATTCTACCTTTGCGACTAAATATGAATTATTCAAACGTAAGGGAAAAAGTAAACCCATGCTGAATCCAAATTTATATAACATACAGGTTTTGTGCTGAGTTGTGTTCCTAATCGTTTATTTTGTAGGCACATCCTGGAATAATAGCATACAAACTAAGGTGCACTTAAACTTAGTGATTGTGTTACAAACACGCTTAATCAAACAAATCACAAATAAAATTTGCTCATTTATGTTGATTTGTACAATTAGATGTATGTTCTCTACGGAGTCGATAGGCCTAGTAGCGAACAAATATACAAACGCTATAACTTTAAAATGGAGTTATGTGTGCAAAAGAACAAGAACAAAACAAACAATATCAGAATATAAAGACGTGTTGCTGATTTATGCAAATAGTTTTATGTTTTGTACGCAACTCCTAATATTCGTACCATTCAACATTTGCTAAACATCAAATCAGTGTCACGGTTACGGATACAACAAACATAATTAGAGTATAGAGGATGTTTTAATTGTTTTGTGCTGGTGTTTGTGGCTACTATCAGGATTTGTACACAAAACCTAGACATAATGTCGCACAAAATGTGGTACACTCTAGGTAAAAGTATAATTAAGTTTTGTCAATATCTGTTTATTGAGATATAGGCTACTTACGGTTATAGCAAAACTTTTAAAACATCCCATTAAAAAAAACTGTTTAAACAAATCCACGCTTCACAATTCATAAGCTATGATATTTGTTTATCACTTTTGGTTTCACAATGTGCCCTAATGGGCTCAAAAAACGTGTATTTAATTAATCTTCTGTTGACAATAAATAGAAGCAATTTCTTTTAAAACATTTTGTGGTTTTATATTCTGTACGTAATGATCTAGGAACGCAGCCATATATTTGTACACTGTTTATTTTAAAGTAAAATATATTGTCTCCATTGGGTTTTGAATGCCTTTTAAGTAATTTGTTAACGTGAACTGACACGTTGTTCCCAGAATGGTTAAGTTTGATATAAGTGATGTCTATAATATTTTAAAAATTCATTTTGACCGGAAAAAATATTCTTCAACTACGAAGCTGACGCAAAAAATCTTAAATAAAGAAACTACTGACTATTAAGGACAGCCCACAGAGCCATCAAGACCAAAATCTGGGACATAAGTAGCATCTACTTTACTTCTTCATTGAGAAAAGCTTCTGACAGAGAGGAACATCAACTCGTATACACCCATGAACATACCAGAAGATTGTTTCATAATTTTTGCAGCCGATTCGTAAAAGCCGGCAAAAGAGCCATTATCTGATAAACCAGCTGTCAAATGAGCTGTTTTATACTTCTTTTGCTTTAAACTTGTAATCTTCAAGACAACATCAGCTCAACAGCTNCTAAAACCTGCATCCAGCATTCCAAGTGTCTCGCAACACTTCTGTTTCAACAACGACCATTAGTAGCATCTATAAAAGGGATATTTCTTCATCATGCCATAACAGAGAGTACCTAAGCAACCCAGGCCAGTGGCAACATAATCACAGATTCATTGTAGTTATTCTGCAAGATCAATTCTTAATGCTTAGAAAATCCATTTATAAAATGTTTTTTTGAATTGGCTACGATTAAGCGGGGNTAGACTATATTATATATTATATTAGGCCTATGAGCCACGCACAAAAAGTTAAACTAGGCGTACAAATCAGTACACAAAAATGGTAATTTTTTGTGTAATATATGATGTGAGAGGTACAACTTAATGGAGTCGAACGGAGGAGACAATATCATCGACTAAATCCCTACTAGTGATATTTGATCAATAACGAAAAAAGAATACAAAGTAAAACGACGCATAAATTACTGAGATATTTAAATTTTACGATAGGCGAGTAGAGAACTGTCTTTGGTCAGTTTAAAGTTAACCTCCTTCTTTATATATTTAATAACACGTAAACAATGCAAGCACAAACGATAAAAAAGCGCGTACAAACACGCACAAATGATAAGTATCAGAAAAACATGTTTTTGATGTGGTGGGGGCCAGTTTAATGTNCCTTCACACTTTAAGCATAAAATCTTAATCAGGCATCCTGATTTAGAGTATACACTGTGTCTATGAAACAACATCTTATCATAGTTTTGTACTCCATACGAACCAAGAAAAAAGGCCTATAAATACGTACCTAATACGTATAAAATCTGAAACACACACTTTGATTTATTAAATTACTAAGAACTATGTTACCTGACTCCGATTTGTGCTCAGTTGACACATTGGTTTTCGAAACAGACGTTTTCCTAGCGGACATCTAAATGAGATAAAAAGAAGAGTCGTAGAAGGATAAAGAACTATCTCTTGTTTTTTTTTCAATGGGGAGTACAACAAAACTTAAGCAGAAAGCAGATTCATCTTTACCGAACAGATCTGCACCTGAACCAAGAACATTCAGGGTAAATCTTTAGTACAACAGGAACTCCAAAAATCACTTCGTGCAGTACCAACAATTAAGACTCGAAATGATTGTCGTCACCTTTTCTTCAAGCGACCTGCGCTTCACTTTGAGCACACAAAGAGCTACCTTTGACATACTATCAACGGAGAGAACTACATCATTATCTGCTCAGTACCTAGCAACGTAGAGTTAATCTGAACCAGTAGTGAATACAGATAAATTAACACAGCGTATCCCGTCTATAAACGCTTTTACACTCATGGTACCATGCCAGGCACCCCCAGAAAGAAGCAAAACAACAATAAACGTCGTGTTTGAGGGCAGTAGCAGAGAACAGAAAATAATAAATACTATATGGCTGTTTAGGACAGACAATCTAAAATGTGTTCCATTTGCATATATATGTAAATATTTGTGAAATTACTTTTATGTGTTATTTTTGTGTGTGTAAGACTGTGTGTTCTGTGGTGTAATTCGAGAACTCTCTCTCTCCTTCGGGACGTTTTGCTTTTGTGATGGAGCCTCCTCTCTTTTCACCCTGTGACCGCTGTCCATTAGAATTTACAGCTTCTGGTCCTTTCTTGACCATGAAGTCGGCTGTTCTGCTAATCCCTAAAAGCAAAGTTCACGACCTTTCTCGAAAAGGTATTTATTGTTTACGAGTCGAGAAAGACAGAGAAGATTCCAGGCTTTAAACACATGCTTTTTTTCTTGAAACAGAAAGTTCCAGATTACTAAGTTAGTATATAAATGTAGCAGTTCAGTTGCAGTGAGTTCATATTCAGTTTTATGCAGTTAGTGTGTAGTGTGCGGCCAGAGTGTGCGGCCAGTGTGTGCGGCCAGTGTGTGCGGCCAGTGTGTGTGGCCAATGTGTGCGGCCAATGTGTGCGGCCAGGGT
>KZ879657.1:13397-23963 GCA_003456935.1 Machilis hrabei
AAGTGCTGTTGTTGTGTCATATTAAATTGTACATACACTCGTCATTGTGTAATAAATGTACATATCATAGAGAACAACAGTGTGTTATTCTTTAAAAACTCATTACATATCCGTGTCTGTGTGTGGTCAGTTTATCACCGTTCATTTATAACACGGAACTCGAGTGTGTACGGACAATGGCTTTTATCGGCCTCATCAGCATTGGCACGAAGATGACAGATGTGGAGTCAACTCTTGTGGCTCAGAAACACATCTTTAACAGAATTGTACGTATCATCGCAAAATTCAGCAGCAAATATTCTTCATACATATGTGCTCTCTTCACTAATGAAGCCAATGCCACAAAACTTCGTAACTCTGGGGTTCGAATCAACGGTGCCCGTCACAGAATAGAACCATCACGACTGTATTTAAACAAGCAGTGACTACTTCTTTTTCTACGCAAACTCTAACGAAGTCAAAGGAATTATGTTTTGCGTAATGCAGCTACTGTCAGAGGTAAAACCTTCTCTTAAACATTCCGACATAGCACCAGAAATTTGAAACAATTAAATTTAAATCTCTCAACACAGGAATGCTTCATCGCGAGCAACACGCTGCAGCAAGCCAGCCATGAGCCTCCTCCTGGTGTNCCATACATAAACATAAGATGTACTGATATTTGCAACGCCGATACTTTGTGATCTTCACTGGGAGGATAACCGAAACTTTGTCAGACAAAAAAAAGTAATAAAAAATTACCTTTATCTTTAGTTATCAAAAAAATTAGCTATAGTCAGAAGCGCATTCACAGGATTTAGTGTTTAAATCATACCTTTGTAGTAAAAGTAATACTTCTTTGGTTTGTGGGATAAGACATTTATTTTCTAATGCATTCATTTTGGTATAAGCAACTTAAAGGCGAATAAATGAAATACATGCTAAGGTTTAGTGCATACACAAGTGTCTCAAAATATCATGAAATCAGCTTTTATGCATAAGAAAGTTGATTTTAGTTCCAACGATTGGCTGTATTTGCCGATAATACATTTTTCTGACTCGTCAAAAACACAGATTACAATATATCCATTACAAATAAAAGCTAGAAGTCCTATAACTTACGTGCTACTGTATAAGCATAGGTGTGACCTCTTAAAGACCATAATACACTTCACAAAAGTGCAAAATGAATTTTCGGTTAAAATCAATGGGAATAGCTATTTTAAAATTTTTGGCCTTAATATCTCACTTACGAAATGATTACAAAATGCATGCGTGGTCTCAGTCGATAGTACAAAATTCGTAAAAAAAAAACGTACTGTAAATCATAAACATTTTGTGCTGGCAAAGGTGGTGCAAGAGGGAAATTAGCATCATCTATGTTTAATACTTTCTACCTTAGTATCTCGTGTACTATATGTGCACAAATTCGTGTGTGTTGTCATTCCAAAGTACAGCATTCTAACAAAATTGCTTTGTAGTGTAAACATTTTCTGTTGATAATTGATGTGCAAAAATTAATTTGACACAACCATCATAACTAAAATAGAAAAAAACTGCACGCAGCCTAAAAGGACTACACAAAAAGTAAACTAAATATATCAATGCTTTAAAATTTATCTGCTAACATATGGGTGTTGCAAACGTGGACACCGCTTAGTACAATCGGTCTTTATATCTCACTAATTATATGAGCACAACATTTAAACATGGTCTCATTCAAATACTAAACAATTTGTGCTGACATGGGTGGTGCTACAGTATGGTTGGCAGGACCCATTTAAAGTACTTTCTGCCTTAATATGGTTTAAAAATTATGTGCTCACGCTGGTGGTGTTAGCGTGAAGTTGTCACCAACCACTTTTAGAACTTTCAGCCATAAGAACTCGTGTACTAAATGAGCACAACATTCATGCATGGTCTCATTCCAAAGCACAAAATTACTATACGGCTTACAAATTGTGTACTCCCATGGATGGTGCTACGTGATGTTAGCACAACCCACTTTTAGGACTTTTGGTCATAATATTTCGCTTACTATATGAGCACAACATTTATACATGGTCTTACGCGAAAGCACAAAATTACTATATGGTTTATAAATTTTGTAATCACATGGGTGGTGAAACGTAAAGTTAAAATTAGTACCACCCACAATAAACCCTTAAGAGTCGGCTTCAGTCAGAGCGCGGGAAACGACTATTTCAGGTGCATTTTGGGTCACTATTACCAAACAAAGACCGAAATGGAAAAAGTAGAACCATAGCTCACTTCAAAATTATTCCCTTTACACGCTGGTGTATGATTTGTTAAAAACTATAGTGTATTACGTGCGTAATCTGAGTTCTAATTCAAATCAGACGTTATTTTCTTTAGAATTCAGATTGCGCGCTGAATACACTATAGTTTTTAACAAATCATGCACCAGCGTGTAAAGGGAAGAATTTTGAAGTGAGCTATAGTTCTACTTTTTCCATTTCGGTCTTTGTTTGGTAATAGTGACCCGAAATGCACCTGAAATAGTCGTTTCCCGCGCTCTGACTGAAGCCGACTCTTAATATATATCTTACTATATGAACACAAAATGTGTGGATGGTTTGATTCGAGAGTTCCAAATTCCTGTATAAGAGAATAATTTTGTTCTGTGGTGCCAACTTCATGCACCTTACGGACTGCCACTCAAAGACTAACATAACATTCACGTCAAAATGGAATTTGAGCACTTGTGATTGTTCGACACGAGATTAGCCCAAAACTTAATATCGTAAGTTGCGTTTACGTTGACATCGCATATATCAGTTCAGCTCTGATGGTACATATTAAATGCCTTTCTGACAAAGCTTGACATTACCTTTCGTATTTAAATTACACCAAGTAAATATGACAATAAATAACATGATATAAAGTGAAACTACTGTTAAAAAGTTTGAAAATCCTTTTTTAATGTAGCTGCATACAGAATAAAACAATTATCCGACCATTACTAGCAACTTATTTTCGTAAAAAATATTCGTCATGAAAGTAAAGTTTTCAAATGCTAAAGCCATTAAAAGTTTGTATTTTCTGGAAGCTAAAACCCTTATAAAAATCATCCAATTAGATAAAAAGTTTAAAGGTTGTTCATCTACTTTATGATATTTTTCGAAGTTGTCATATTATATTTGTTTAGAAATTGAAGATATATAAAATAAAATTAATTAATGCCAAGTTTACCAAATGTAGACTGAAAATGGTAAATATCACTATGATTTCTCATTTTATTTTCAAGAGAAAAGTTACATGTAATGATTTAAGAGCAAGAAACTTAGTGTGAATAATTTCGAGTACTGAAAGTACTTACCGGTATGCATTCGAGAAATGTATGAAGGTTAGTCATTTAATTCAGGGACTGATTATGACTTACCTATAATTTTCATTTCCAGTTTACAGGTGTTTTTTTTTGTTTCCCAAAGTGTTCCCTACCGTTGGATATACATTTACACAATATCCTAATCTTGTCATCGAATGATTTTTGTCATATTGTTTTGTTACAGTGTATGAAGTGCATTAATTTTTGCCGCTTTAGCTACCACGTCCATTATTTGTGCCAATTTTTAAAAAGGTGAAATGGCAAGATGCAAGGTAGAGGGAGTAAGGGTAATGCAATACCATCTCACAAAACATGTTGCTGATAACATTTAAACCTCGCGTTGTCATGATGAAAAAAAAAATCCCTTAATTTACGTTTTAACGATTCTGACGCTTTAAGATGGCTTAATTTTATCACTCACTCAAACCGTAGACCAGGTGGATAATTTAAAATCGATAAGTTATCGAAGGAATTCAATTTTTAACGTCTGTTCCAGAACATGATTGGGGTTGACTAATAACGTGGACCCTTTGTATTCTGGACAAGGAATCACCGCTGGCTTTTGAGCCAAGATCTACCGATAACGAGAGATGAACAATAAAAATTAAGCAAAAGATTTCTACAAAATAAAAAAATGGCTATTAAAAGTTTGAAATATACAACACCTAAGTAATATAGCAAACTTTTACAACAACAGTTTCCACGTATACGTGGGACAAGCAGTCTGTTAATCAATTTTAAAGGATACGAAAATAGTCAATATTAATACAATTTAAACATACACACAGCTTATTAAATAATAGGTGCAATGTATCTGCACAACACTTAATTGGTGGTAAGTAGGATTGAAAATGATTTTAATAAATATAATTTACTACAAACGTGAAAATGAAAGTTAAAAATCGAAATCAAACAATATAAGTAATGTTTGTCGACTGTCTGTTAAATTAAACTATGTTAATAGTATTTGATTAAATACACTTTGGTTTAATTGTTAGTTGTTCTTACCATTTTATCGGAAGGACCCAGGACCGTACTCTGAGAATGTCTCATTGCAGTGAGTGCAAAGAGGTTATTCTATGAGTTTACACGTTGAAGTTGTGTGCTTTACTACTTCAACTTGTGATCGCATGAATCTACAGGCAGGGAGATTAAAAGTAGTGTCACAACAAGAAGTGTTGAATGTTAAGGAAGTCATCACCAGTCATATTTNAAGTGATTTCAAAACTCAATAATCATAAAATGTTTGATCTATTAAACCTACACTGTAAGTATTGATTAACAACAACAACAAAAGTAATAATTAGGCGCAACATTATGTGCATTATGTCTAAAACAATATCTCCTTCATAGATGGCTTAAATCACTGAACAAACTTTAATGTTTAATACTTATTGGTGACAAAGGGGGACGTTCATGAAACATGTATTGCAAGTTCTTCAATTACGTGTATGTATTGAAACGTGACTCATCACATAACAATAGATCTACTAAAAGACAAGTGCAGATGCAGGGCGTCTGATTGTGGNGGGAAGAGCAGGAGTGCAGAGTAAATTTAGAGGAATGAGATTCGCTTGGACACCAAAATCCGTGACTTTCTCAAACTAAGCCACTCTCTTGTCGTTGATGCTGTTCAGTGCAGAAACCAATACTGATAACATAAGTGATGGTCTATACAAAGTAAATGGCATGCGTTGTCTTCTCTAATACTTAAACCATTTGCCTTCAATAATATATATAAAATATAATTTCTTGGCTACTTTATTATTACCCAACACAGCTAAAAGTACAGTTTAAAAAAGAGTTTGGTTTTTCAGGTACACAACTATAAAGATTTTTGAAGTTGTATTTAAATATGAGTCACGATAAATTCAAGTTTGCATATTATACATAACCCCAAATGATTGTATTTATAATATATCATACTGGCTCGGGCCAATATGTAAGGTTTGAGTTCACTGTCCCATGCTAAACGGAAAATTTAAGCATTAATAGTTCCGCTGTAGTTAAATATTTTTAAACCAAATTTTGTATNCTNNCTATGANTNATANGTAGNACACATGTATACCAAAAACATTAAAATCTGCAAACCGGAAATCGAGATAATTCATAGAGCTCGAAGGGGATTTTTGTATTGTTGGTGTTGTTGTTGTTGTTGTTCTTGTGACGTTTTATACAGCCAAAGCTACAGCCTGTTCTACGCATCGTAGGAACTTGGTTTTGGTGTCATTCGATGTATTTTGATGCGGGGCTGTCGCTTTTTCTAAAATCGTTCCAATCACATAAGGGGTTCTCAATTTATTAGGGGAAAACCACCCCTTTATAGTATTGAGANTTCAGGAATACATTATACTATGACACAAAACATTCTATCGAAAAATTTGTGTAATTCAGGGATACACTATATCCTGACATAAAATATTCTTTTCCATGCTGCTTTATGGTTTTGACTTACCATTTAACTTCAAACCTTATTCTAGTTTCAATAAAAGTCCCGTTTTTGTTTTTCTAATTTGAATTAACATTTAGTAGTGCCCAGTAGACAACTTTATTTAAATTACCCGTAAAATTCTCCCCAGTTTCTACAATAAATTACTGGAGTTATTTTAATTTATGAAAATTGTGTTTCTACTGTAAGAAATAACTTAGCAAAAAATGTTTCTGATTTTCCGAATCTTATCGAGTTCTAAATACTTAATCAGTACGGATATATGTTTCTAAAAACATATGGTCTTAGTCGACATTGTCAAATCCTTAAATTAAATAAATCAGGCGCTATATCATATATGTTGTTGCTGCCACACTATAGTCCAATAATAATTGTGTAATTTATTCTTGACTAGCCTATTCTTGCTGGTTATTCTGCTAACGTTTAAATCATTATCGAATAGTAATACAACTGATTAAGGTATTGGTTGACTAATCCCTGTAAAGATAGCTAACATACACAATGGCTAGACAATTTGGACCATAATTTCCATGTTTTCCGTTATATTATAAATGTATAAATACACACGCGCTTAGAATCATACTACAACAATCAGTGTTTTAAATGTAAATACTATTAACTTATTAGGTTCATTTACATTTTGAGATAAACATTTTACATTCCGCAACATTACATTTTGGTGCATTGTATACTGTTAATTCAAAATGTATTTGAAGTACATTGAGAAAGATCTGGCTAAAAACCTTTACTTTATTACGTTAATAAAGATTAGTTTCAAAATTTAACACTTTTTCAATAACAANATTTTTAATTGAAGAGTCTTGTAAACTGATAAAACGTATTCCAAGAACATGTGCCACAAGTGATATATGTTTCTTTATGTGCAGGTATAGGGCATCATACTCATACAAGAAGTGATATCAAATTAAATCGAAAGTGTTTGCTTAAATTATAATTAATTATGTGAAACTATCATGCGTTGAGCTAAAAAATAACAACAATTATATACAATAATATTTTTCAATTTTTAATTATTTTTTTACGATAAGCAACCTATAATGCAAAAGCACCGTAAATTCTAAAAGTATACATAGAACTAGGATGAAAGCAAGTGTTTATGAACCTTTGTTTTCAAGGTTTGAAGAATGTTTGTATCAGACAATGGCACAGAGTTTCAGAGTTTAGAAACTCGAGTTGTAGTAGGCCGTTCTGTGGATTAAATGTTTGACCGTGTAAGAATGACATAAGACATTTTGCGTAGTAATACGAACATAGGTAGCAGCAGGAGGAAGTAAAGATGCGAGCTCAATAGAGCAGTGACCATGCAAATAACGTTAACACAGAGAAACGTCAGATACTGCACGACAATTTGACAGATGGTGCAAAGAAACCGGTGAGGGATGCGTCGTCGATCAAACGAAANCTGGCCTTTAAATTGAGTCGAGAAGATTGAGAAGGGTTTTAGCGGCGCCACCCCATACGTGTGAACAATACTCCAAAGATGGGCGAAATTGGGCCTTGTAAAGAGTTAAGAGTCGCTAAGCGGTGAAGTATTTCCTAGGTTTGGAAAATAAATCCTAACTTCCTGGAAACAGCTTTGGCTATAGCAGAAACATGGTCATGCCAGAAAGATCGGAGGAGTGAGTTAAACCTATTACAGGGAACGACACATCGGTGGAGATTGTACTGTTTGATGAAAGGAGGTCAGGAACATTCTGGTTAACTTTTTTAGTGAGAGACTAGACTGGGTTTTGCTGGAATTGAATTTCATAAATCCTATGAAACCCATAGGAAAATTTTTGTTGAAGATCTGTGTTCACATACGAAGCTTGAGAGGAGCTTGACAAACAGATGTCAGATTGGGAAGGGATCTGTTGGAATGAATAACTTGAGTGTAAAGTACTGTCATCTGCAAAGCTGTGAATGAGACTTATAGTAACGGAATAGAAGTCATTAATGTGTAGGAAAAATAGAGTAGGAGACAAAAATGTACCTTGAGGAACACGTGCATTTACTGGGAAGGCATCAGAAAATGCACCAATAACTGCTTCTCGGATATATCTCTTGCTGAGAAAGCTTGAGCTCCACTGACATAATTGAGGTGGTAAGCCATAGGAAGGTCTCTAATGCCAGACTATATTAAAGGCTTTGAATATATCTAAAGCTACGGCTCGAGTTTCTCCAAACCTTTCAAGAGATTGGTTCAACATATGTGAAACAACTAATATATGGATACACTATATTATTAATGTGGTGGTGCAGAACCACTTCATCTAGCTGATAAACATATTTATTTAAGTAAAAGTTTGATTTCTTTGGGTGAAACCCGTTGTTAGACTGGCTATTTAAGCATAATGACAAAAACAAAAATTATAATTTCCACGATATTCGATGCATAGGTACGCGCAGGATAAAGTTCTTCTATGGTATACTGTGATTCACAGTTCAATATGTCGTATTATTATAAGGAGTGTGGAGCATTACATCAATATCATAACAGATAAGTTATTCATATTTGAAACTGCTACATATTAAGGGCATAATTCGGGTGACATCAAAGCACTCACTACATACGTTTAAGGTATATTTAGCGTAGAATGCCATAATGTATTTAGTTTTCTGAGTTTCATATGAAAGATCATTATTCTAATTACAAGTACCGTATATTAAAACAATTGACATTTATGAAAGTGTAGCTTTAAAGCTAGTTTGCGTTATTTCAAGTTACATTTTGGCATTTGGGAGGCTCATGTGAAAATTTAATTATATTTATGATCGTTATTAATTACAGATCTTCGTTTAAAATCTAACAAAATCTGAAAAAAACATTATTCCGTGATCTATTGGCTACATCTTTTTTATCAGATGGTTAGTTATCTATATACAAGGGGCGTTCAATATATAACCATAATTTTGTAATAGCGTTACTCACCGTTGAACAGAGTTGATTACATTCATGTTATTTTTCGAAATAGTCCCCTTCCCTATTGATACACTTCTGCCAACGGGCCACCAGTGAGTTAATGACCTTGTAAAAAAATTATTTGGTTGATTTCTCAACCAGCAATGTGTCGCTTTTTGAACTTCTTGATCAGATGCAAGGTGTTTCCCGGAAAGAGCCTCCTTGAGAGGTCCGAAGAGCCAATAATCGCTGGGCGCTAAGTCCGGTGAATAAGGAGGATGTGCTATAACTTCCATACGTAAGTCCACAATGGTTTGAACAGTTGCAGAAGCGGTATGAAGATGAGCATTGTCATGTTGCAAGCAAATTCCTTTCGAGGCAAGTCCAGGACGTTTTCGTCTTATTGGTGGCTTCAAACGATCCCTTAGTAAAGAACTATATGATTCACTGTTCACAGTCGTGCCTTTGGTCAGATAATCTTCTAGAATGACACCATTACTGCCCCAAAAAACAGTCAACATAACTTTTCCAGCAGCCTGCTGCGATCTCGCTTTTTTGGGCCTAGGAGAGGTTGGATGGCGGTCTTCCATGCTGGCTCTCTTGCTTTCAGGGCGAAACAAATGGATCCAAGACACATCCCCAGTAACTATCTGACCAATGAAGTCATCCCCCTCAGCTCTATAGCGTTCGAGAAGGTGTTGACAGGCATCCAAACGTCTGTCTTTCAAATCTTGCGTCAGATGACGCGGGACCCATCTTGCGGTGACTTTGGTGAATCCCAGCCTTTCGTGAATGATCTCGTGTACTGATCCAACACTAATCTCCATTTCTCTTGCTATCTCAGCTACGGTGATGCGGCGATCTTCACGAATAACTGCTTCAACGGCGTTCCTCACGCCTTCAGTCGTAACCTCGACCGATCGGTCAACATGCAGTTTGTCTTCCACACTTGTCACACCACTTCTGAACTTATTCACCCACTCGTACACACGGCATTTAGCCAAACACTTATTACCGTATATTGCAGTCATTCGCCGATAAATTTCAGCTGGTTTTGCACCCTCAAAATTCAGAAAACGTATCACTGATCTCATATCTACTTTCGTACACTCTGGGACGGGCGCCATTATGCCAATCTACGGAGCTTCCACAGTTAACGAAAGGGTTTCGCGTCCCGCGCTACGGAGTTTCCGCGGTTAATATAAGGAATATTCATAGAACAAGCGTGCGAAGTTTCGTAATCGTGGGCCTATTACCGGATATGTTATTGCAAAATTCTGGTTATATATTGAATGGCCCTTGCATATAAAACTCAATGTGTAATCGGATGTGTGGATGTATGTCCACACATTTCTCAGGACTGGCTGATCAGATTTTGAAACAAAATATGCCAATCGTTTTTTATTGGCTCAACGTAGATTATAGGTGTAATTTGTATTGCTGAAAATGAACTGGTTTGATCCTAGATCGATTTATTTTCTCCGTAAGAAAGCATTGACTAGCACTTTCTATCAAAATATTGAAGCTGTAGTTGCCTTAGCAACGAAGTACCTGCATAGCAACCAGTTGCAGTAGTAACATACAGTAGTCGTTCACTGATGAAAATTCAAATAATTTACAGACGTTTATCAAAGACTATTATATCAATTAGAAATATCCGGACATAGGGAAGTATCGTAGAATCTATTTGGACATTACTAAGCCGCATACATATAATACTACGATCATTCAAAATCTACAGCTTTTGTGTAGTGATGTCACTCATATTTTCTTAAATAATTCAGATTCCGGATTGATTTTACATTTTAACAACTTAAGATTTATATCATGTAGTATATTTAGTTTAGTATATTTCCTTTCATGATACGACCATATTAAAAAGATCA
>KZ879661.1:0-15332 GCA_003456935.1 Machilis hrabei
TCAACCGAACCTGGTTAACCGAAATGATCCGTTTTTAGTATAATTGATGATGATATGGTGTTTTACGTCCCGTCGACACAGAATGGGTCATTAGGGACGATGAAACAATGTTTATNGTGATTAATGAAGGTGAACTTAATTCTNTGAACAACACACACATATAAGACAGCACAAACATCCATGCCTTACGCGAGATTCGAACCCGCAACCTCTCGTTCCAGGGCGCGCTGTGCTAACCACTATCTCAAGTAGGTTGGCACTAGTATAATTAATTAATATCAATACGTAATAATATAGTAATCTAAATTAACAAATGTTTGTTACTGTAATACAGTTCTGTAATATTGATTAAATGGATATTGTTGTTTTAGAGTAATTGTAGTTTCGTTAGAACTTACGAATACACATTTCAGACTTTTTTAGAACCAATTAGTGACTTTATACTGTCTGTAAATATCGTAAATGTTAGTACACTTAATAATAAAAGTGTTTTTTATGTTCAGTTGATGTCCTAAAAAATTCCAGATTATCCACAATTTTGCTTGTCTGAAATTGGGTCCGCCTCCTTTATTTACTATAAACAGGATTCTAGTGTATTTTTCTATTTTTTCAGACATATATTTATTGATGCATATACAATGTATACAGAGTGTTCACATTAATTGGGACAGGAAACAACGTTAGAGATTTACATGAATTTTACAATCTGTCAGAGTTAATGGTCTAGGCTACCATAGAACTGTAATTTGTCGTAATTTCCATGTGTGTAATACCCGCTCAATGCGCATGCATGATACCAACTTTTTTCTTAAAGGTAATTACTATGTTTGATCACCGTATCTTTTAAAGATGCTTATTCTACGATTTTTCGTTATTAAAACACAGCTCATTACCCGGCCATTGTTGAGATATAAATATGAAAAAGTTACATGGAAATTACGACAAATTACAGTTCTATGGTGGCCTAGACCATTATCTGTGACAGATTGTAAAATTCATGTAAATCTCCAACGTTATTTCCTGTCCCCACTAAACATAAACACCCTGTATGTATTTCACGGTTCTCAGCTCCAGAAATAACTGAACAAAAAACGTTCGCTGCATTTTCAGCTAACTAATGGTATCCACAATCCACGCATAGTAGTATAGAAAAATTGTATGCGGAAGCAACAGAGATGAGCAGTTAGTTGATCGACCGTAGTTTACGATTGTGCACTTTCTATTTAATGACTTCGAATTAAGCAATGATTGAAAAACTAACCAGGTTTTGACGTTTGCATAAATCTCGATCGAAGACATGATCTAAAATATTGCAGATATTAATGAAATAATGATGGAGAAAGCCATCTTTTTCAATTTGCGTTTGACACGACCAGGTAAGATGGAGAGTTAAAGCTAAGAGAAATGGCGCAACGTGCAGAGGAACATATTAGTAGTTTTTTTCGTCTTTGTTGTATGCTCCGGACAGTAATTGAAAGTATTGGAAGTTTAGTAGGTAGTGGGGCATCTGTATAATGAACCCTTCACATTTAGTTTTGCGGATTTAAAAAGAAGTAGCCAGCATTAAAAATACTGAAGATATCAGAGTTTTAAACTGAACCAAAAGAAAAGTTTCTGTTCGTCCAAAAGACAAGTTTGGTTGTTTGTAGTAATTCTATTCCATTACGGAACTTGATCAACTATTTTCAAATTAAATTGATATTTCGTTCTTAGACTAATATATAAATGAAAAATGTTTAGTTTTACTAAAAAAATTCCTCACCCTCATGGGGTTTGAACCCAAGACCCTTTGAATTCATCTCCAGCTCATGTTGACGATGTTTCGCGCCTTAGACCTCTTGGCGGTCTCAGCAAGACAAAATTCGGACCTCGATAACTCTATCTAAGAGCTGTCAACATAAATTTGGTCCATTAGACTTGGTTCTTAATAGCCTATATATAGGTATTCCAAGTACAAGAATGTGTATTTTTTAATGCTGGCAATGAAAGATGCTTTAGCCTTTTTGGCATATCATAAGGTCTAAGGCACGAAAGATCTCCAACAGATGGATTACATAGGTCCTGAGTTCGAGCCCCCTAAGGGTGAGGAATTTGCTCACAAGGGAACATTTCGAAGTGGTAATAAAAAATAATATTTTTTGGCAGGGTTCGATAGAACAACCCAAATGATGAATTTTTGCCAATAGGACCATATGCCAATGGCCAATGGTTTGAAGGTTGTGGCGAATAATTAAAATATTAAGTTTATAGACACTAAACTCCAACTCACACAGCGGCGAAATGGTTAAAACGCCTGGCAGTCGGCGTCGAGGTCTTGAGTTCGAATCTCGGTTCATGCTCGATGTTTCAAAAAAAGAAATATTATATTACTTCTTTAAAATTTAAAGTATTTAAAATCGAATTGACCTTGTCCAATTACACTTTGCATTGTCAGCTGGTTTTTTTTTTCTGCATCTGTTGTTTGTGCTGTACGAGGAATTATTATTAGGCCTACTTTGTTGATTTTCGCAGTACAGTACAGATCATAATTCAACCAAATGAAGTTATTGGCAAATGTGATAAACGTGCCATAACAGTTTCGTCACAGTGCACCAGTTTTATACAAAACGGAATTAAAATAGCAATAGGTATTTACAGCTTGTGAGGAACACAGTTACCATAGTGAAAATGGATTGAAATTGAAATTATNTNTNATNAANTTAANAAAATATTTTATGTTTAAAAGAACANTCAATTTTATTTAATGAAAATAAACATATGTATTTACAAAAATTAATTACGAAATGNAAATAAAAAAAATAATATATTAAAAAATACAAACAACTCCTACGGAGATATGAACTGCACACCTCGTCAGTAAAACTAAATATTTTGAATTGATTTCAATCCGGAACGAAATTATTCTTACCAGTGGGACTGAGCTGAAGCGGAATTATTTCCGAATGATTTATCTTCGCAAACAATATGCTGAACTAATTAATATTAGTGAAGGGTTATAATACTGTAATGTAGGTTACATTGTAATGTTGTAGATAATTGGCTACTTTTCTACATTATTTTCTGTCACACTTTTTGCCGGGAACGTAATCAAAATATCTCAGCAAATACATTCGATGCTAGATATACTTTTTTCAGTTGTTCTAGGTGGAATTAGTTCTGAGGGATTTCGTTCCCCAGCAGCATTTCAGTTCCCAGGAACGAATATCAGTTCATTTTGGTTGTCTGAAACAAAATTGTTGACAGTTAATATTTTAGGTTGGGCATAATTTGTAAAGAATTTTTAAGATATTTATTCACGTCTTTCAAGTTTAAAAAGCCCACTTTGAAAATTATTTGGAAACACAATGGGAGCATTTTAAAATCATAAACTGGACATGTCAACCGCACTAATTACGGATTTAAATAATGTTTGTACAAGCTGGCATCCAAGAGAGGTCTGCATTTAAGAGAATTCTCTATTTGGTAGGAGGGCATCTTACATGTAACGTTAATCATGACGCCATGCACTTTAACTCCAGGCAACTCCGTAACGTTCAACGAAGCCAAGATTTGGGTTGTTTCAATGATGAAGATGTTTGAGTATATTAAGGCGACACGTTCAACACTGCCTGACGAATGGATGCCATTGGCTTTGGGATTGATCCCTAGTCAGGAGTTAAACGTTTTCAGTTTAAACGCAACACCAGTAACAGTTACAAGTGTTACGTATTGTGGAATGTCACGCGAATATTGGAAATCGTGCACATTTGGAGTTTGAACTCAACTGGAAAGAAACTTCAAAAGTGGTCAAAACGGTGCCGACATGATCTGAACATGTCTATCTTCACACTTTCCTGGTGTTCATTATATGGAATGTTTTATCTCCTTCTCTTTTGTGCGCACCTTTGTTTATTTCACGATGTTTTTGTCCCACAAACCAGAGGCGTGATGGTTTTTAAGTCAAAGATTGAACTGTTAAGAGAAGCATAAGAGGTTGGTTGATAAAATGAAATTTGTAAGCATTGTGTATTTTCCCGCGCCCTTCCACTGCTTCTTTTTGTGCCAACTCTCTCTGTTTGGTCTTTATCTGTTCCATACCCGCCTATTAGCAGGGATTAATCATAGTTGTCAACAGGGATCTCGGAGCAGTGACTGAGCCACCAGATCCGGTTTGCCAGAATTAAATGTTTCACGATTCTACAGCCTCTCTCTCCATCCATTCATTTTCTCTCCTTCTTTCCCTCTATCTTATTATTTCTCTTTTTACTGCTTCTTCGGTCTTTTACATAAGCTTTGTTTTCAGCATAGGAGGGAGGAACAGCATACAAAAACATTGGCTTTGGGCAGTGTATGGTTTAGGAAGAGTTAGTTGTTTGTAGGTAGTTAGAATATGCTAATTATTTTCTGTGGCTTCAGAATTTAACTTCACGACCACGAAATCATGGCTTAGAACTGTGCTGTGATGATGACGATGTACCTCTTTATGTCACTGCTGGGTCACTGTATGACGATAAACGTTGATACAGATGGGTAATAGGGTAGAGTGAAAAATCTACTTTTATTTAATTCAAATCGTAATAATGCCGAAAGTCGCTTTTTGATACCAATATGTTGCCCTTGAAATTTGGAATGTATTTCACGGTTCCTTCCGGTGCCCTAATGGGTTTGATATTTTACCTATCTTTTCAAAATAGGGAATTAGATCGGGAAGGGATGGGAATGGAGTTCGGTATGCAACCACATCCACGTGGTGAACTTTGGGTTATTTCGTTATAGAAACAGCTGTTTAACTGTTTTAAAAATGAAATAAACGAATAGTTACATGTGAATATTCATTTCTAACTGGTTCAAAATTCAAGGTTTGTGGGGCTTGTTGTCCTGTATCATCCCATTTTTGCACTCTTATTGACTAGACGAATAGTCAACTTTTCTGCGCTATTAACATTTGAATCTAAAAAATAATATGTGTGTGTTTTGAAGAGATAAAGTCAAATTACAAATGCTCTGGGTTAGGAAGGAATCGTCATACCCATTCCAAATTTTAAGGGTGCCATATGTGTATCAAAAGGCAATTTTTCCGCACCATTTCTATTTGAATTAAAAGCAAGTCCATTTGTCGCTATACCATAATGCACAATCATTAACATCCATGCTTTGTGTAGGAATTGAACCCACAACTTGCCGATCTGGCCTCGGGTGTGCTGGCCACCAGAGGCTGCTGGCTCGAACTGATGGTAAGGAAACAGTTTACAGTCAACGAATTGAGAGATGGAAAAAGTAATGCTAATTTTCCATACGCTGACTGACAAATATGGTATTCCGACCGCGGTAGAAAATATTCAAGTAACTCTTGTACCAAAAATCATAGGTTTGATTCCGCAAGGTTGGATGTTGTAAATGTCCTTCATGTCAGTGTTTGAGATTGTTCATTCATCTTCATTAATCAAAATAGGCATCGTTGTTATATGATCCATTAGGTGTCAAATGCTAATAAGATGTAAACTGGTTGATCGTGAGCTAATAAGACTTTGGATCAAGAGCCGTACACTTTTGATTCCGACTTTAGTTTTGGGTGTAATGTGAGTGAATGTTCTTCCAAACTAACATGAAAACATGGTGTAACACAGTTGTCTGCCCTCCTTTTACGAGATAATTTTAAAAGTAAGGCTTGTTTATAAAAACGGATTCGTAGTTGGACGATGTATCGACGGTTACAAGTTTTATATCACGTTTATAGACACGGATATACGTATAGAAAGTTCAAAGAAGGTATGCATTGCCAACTAGTGGGAGACCTACAAAGTGACATAGCTAGCAACGGTTGACTTTCTCCCGATAACATCGGCATCGAAGCAAATGGACAGAAACGGAAAGAACGTATCTAAAAAGTTGAAAGTTCGGCAACTCGGGCACTCCGTCTCCGAATACGTCGGGCTGGCTGGTGAACCTATCCTTTTTTATAAACTACACCATAGCTACACATACAACTGAGCTTTCCCTTTCCGTCGTCCAACTACGAATCCGTTTTTATAAACCAAGCCTAAGTATGATGTCAACAGCGAAGGATCACCTCATTCATGGGACTAGTAAATACAACTTTTGTTGTACTAGATCGACAGGTTGGCCTAGTGGTTAGAGTGCTCACCTCCTGATCGGGAGGTCCCGGGTTCAAATCCCGGGGCCGGCTCCTAGCCCTGGGTAAAAAGGGTTATCCTACGAGTCTGCCTGTGAAGCACTCCACACTAAGGTATGATCGTAGGCATGTTCCGGGAGGCACGTTAAAGGCGGGTCCCATCGATAAGTGTTCGATGTAAAAGATCCCACCTCCGGCTATGTGTCGGCTGAGTGGCAAAATTCAGTTATCCTGAAGCGTCATTACGACGCGGATGGGGTCTCCATTAGACCTGAAATGTCATAACAGTGGGACCATAATCCAATAGCAATAGCAATTGTTGTACTAAATCTTTATGTCATGACGATATATGACCATATCCGGGTTCGATACTACTACAAGGCAAACTATTCAATTAATTTTTATTTTGTTTTCATTATAGCTAGGACTCAAAGAACTTCCACCAATGCTAATAAATGTTGCAACTTGGTTGGTAAACGTATGGTATTCCGAAAATAACAGGTGCCTTGGGTTAGGTTGGAAACAATATTTTATTGTTCTTGTAAAATAAGATGTAGTGCCTTATGTAACTGAATAACTGGGACAAGAAATTTGATTTGTGTTGCAAGTCTCTCTGTTAGGATGAATAAGTTGTTGAGTAAGAGATGACCAATGACCATAGTCACTACTTACAATTCCTTTCATATAGACCTACTGAGAACAGTTTACACTCGTACAGTATGCACCTTGGATGGCTAGATATTTTCTATTTTTTTTCTATATGTGTGTGTGTGCTCTCAAATGTAACAAACACAAGAAAGATAAAAAGAATTCTTAGTAAGTTTGCAAACTGGCAAAGATCTAGAACATCACACAAATCACACTAACACATTAGTAATAGTAAAAATACAAACATTTATACAACCAATGTAATCGATTAGTTTGCTGTCTTCAGCACTTATTGCACTTTTCTTATTTTTTTCTCACTCTAAATCTTCCCCACAATCGAAAAAAATTTGGTTTTATTAAAACAAATCCTCTTTCTAGCGTGGTTTCGATAACACGCATGGAATAGATTACCGCTATAAAAAAATGACAAGTTTCTTACTGCGTTCTGTAGTGGCCAAAATATACTGTCGTTGGTCGGTGCAGTTTAACTTCTTGTCCATAGCCACGGTTTTTAAGGACAGTTAACCAACTTGTAATGTATGCGTATGCCACACGTACAAGTAATAATTATGGTACTGTGACAAACAACCACGATTGAACACTTGGTTCTTGGTGAAAGTCAAACCAGTAACCCTTGAGGAGAGAGTTGGATAAGTAATGATCACTCGAATGCCGGTGGTAAATATGTTGTACCATATGAATGTGATATTAATAACCCGTGAATGTGAACATTTTACCTGAACCTCATGAATCCTATTAGTAAACACTAGACGAAATGAAGTGACTGAAAAACATAAGAGTCATAGAGGCCTGGAATAACTGATTTAATTACATATGCCATATGTGGAATGATTTTCTAGCATTACAAATCTTGAGACGGCGTACAAAAACATACTGTTTTTTGGCAGTTGTGTAGTTCCGTTGGACTCAGTAGCATGTAATTTTAAAATCTGGAGATATGTCAGTGTCTGAAATGTAATATAATTGTCCGATCCTGCTTACTTCTCATTACAAATTTGCATTACCCATTAACACCTCGTCCTGCTTTGTATTCTTCGCTCCTGCCTGGCGCCAAGGTTCTATTTCGGCAATGCAGTGGAGGAGACCTTTCTTCCAGCTGGAGGGGCCAGTTTCCAATCTATCTTGAGTTGTTCATTTTCTCACTATGTCCTTCTCCCCTTTCCCATTTGTCCGTTCATCCGTCCGTCCTCTTGCCTGTCCCTGCTGTCCGACAATTCTTGTTCTTCCGTCTGTCGTTCCTCTCTTGCTCCTTTTCTGGAATGAGGTGTCAGACGAACTTAATTGGAAATCTTCCTTTCACTTTGCTTCTCCTCTCTCGACATTACCAATGGAGGCTTGGTGTGTGAAAACAATAAACCCAGGGAAAAAGCTACAAGTACTTCCTTTCCGTGATATTTTTTTGTTCTTTCTTAAGCTGCTGAACATTTATTACATTGATAAACTTACCATTTGCAATTTTTTCTTTACACTTCGGATCAGCACAACATTTTTTGTACCACTTCATAACATATTTGGAGTATGAACAGCCTTGCTGAGGCACATTTACTACTAAGTATATAGTTGCTTAAGTGTCATATAGCGACAAGTTGGCTTAATGATCAAGTGCTCACCTCCTGGTTGGTAAGTCCTGGTATAAACCCGGAAGCTGACTCTAGCCCTGAGTATAAAGAGCTATCCTAAGAGTATGCCTCTGTAGCACTCCACATCACAATATGATCGAAGGTGTATTCCGAGAGGGTTTTACCAACTGAAAAAAATATATAATTGGCCACAAATTCTACAATTTTTAGTCGATTTGAATGGTATTTGGAAGGTCCTATTGTATTAATTTACAGTAAACTGTTGGGAAATCTTATAGGATAACTAAGGCCTATGTAGTAATATAGGCGTAAATGATATTGGGGCCCATAAGACCCCAACGGGGTGTCACCAATCTGTCAAGTAAATAATTTTAAAAGATACATATATAATGTAATTATGATTTAAAGTAAATTATGTACGGTAAATTATGCCAAATTATTTTTTGAGAAGTTGACATAGGCTGCTGTCGTCGGAAAACTCGATGATATGAAATGTTTACATCATCGATATTCTATATTTTAGGACGCGGAACATATGTTTAGTTTTATTGAACACACTGCATCATGCTGATCTCTGAGTTTCAAAAGGGGAGATGTTTAAAGATTCAAATATTTTATCAAGTAAGGTCACCTGGCCTGAAGATCGACAAGTTAGGGGCCAGTATCTTCAACTATGTTGTAGACGTGTGAAACAAGCAAGATTGCTAAACGCTCAATCTAGGAAAGAATGTGTTGAACACAGTAGAAAACATCAGCACCCTTAGAAAATATTTTGCAAGCGTCTGGTAACCCTCACGAAACAGAGTTTAGTTACCTCCTGGAAGGTTATGAAGTAGTCCTGCCAGATAGAGGTGTGCTATATTTCAATATATCGATATCGACTCGATATTTTTCAATATTGATTGATCGATATTTTCTAAATATCGGTACCAAAATATTGATCCAAATGNTGACTTTTTTTATTTCGAATTTCAAAAAATATTGATGTCGAGTCTCGCTGCTTTCGAAATTGAAATATATCGGTATCGAATTTCGAAAATTTCGATATCCAGTTTCCAAAATTTCAAATTTCGAAAATGTATTGAAATGTCAATGTCCAGTTTCAATTTTTTAATTCGTTATCGATATTTTTAGAACTTCGAAAGCATCGAACCTCCCTATCAACTAATATGTCACATTTCAATATCATACAAATATGGAACTTCAGTANTTGAAATCCAATATCGCACAACCCTACTCCCAGCTAGAGATTGGTATATAAGGCCTGATTCTTTGATCTACTTTAGAAGAGGAGAACGAGAAATTGGGAACTTGGACTGAATGTGTTCGAAGCGTTTTACACATTGATTCCTTGCAGTATCTTGAATGTATTTGTGCTTTATGGTGGTATGTATGGTGCTATTTAATTTTAAATATATATGTAAAAATATTTTAACTTCACACATGCTTTCTTATTTACATCCTGCAACCTGGATTTAAAGTATGAATATTTATTTTGCTCTCAATATAAAAAGATGATTTTTAAGAACGGGTTTTTAAAGCGTCTTTTGCTCACTGTGAAAACCAATCCTGGCTTCTTTTGACGCCGCGTGAGACTTAATATACCCCTGCTTATTCTTTGATATCGCCTTGGATAATCCACTTCACCCTATGATTTCCTTGGATGATTTCCATTGCCTCCATGAATTCCGTCTTAATTTTTGCCCATCATTGCAAATCAGGACAACATCACGAGCAGCGCGTTCGCAGTCTCACGGCCACAAATTGAGTCTTCCATGGACCTTTACATATCAAGTTATTCAGTGACTCATTGGATTATATACATAGCCATCAATACATCTTTCCATAAGCTCTTTGTTCAGATCATTAAATAGCCAAATCTTAACTGGTTAAAGTCCTTCCTTTATAATTTATCACAACTTGTAATTATTAATGGAGTCACATCTAACGCTGTCCAGGTCACGCCAGGAGTCCCCCAAGGCAGTGTCTGAGGTCCGTTGTTATTTTTACTTTGCATTAATGATCTACCTGCGAACATTCGGTTCTCTATTTGATTATTTGCAGACGATACCGTAATATACAGGGAAATTAATAATAAATAAATGGTGAGAAATTACAAGAGTTCAGGAATGGTATAATTTGTGGCAGTTGAAACTAAATCATAAGAAATGCTCGGTTATGCGTATTACAAAGCGTCGGCAGAAAATTCAGATTTGGGTACAACGCTAGGCTTAGTCAATGAATACAAGTGTTTAGGAGTATGACTGTGCGAGGATCTGTCATGGAATTCCCATGTTAACTATATTGCAGGAAAGGCGTTACGAAATCTTTGGTATGTTCAAAGGACATTAAAACGAAGTTCATTCAAAGTTAAGCAAATCACATTAGTATTAAATATTATAATTCTGTAGTTGTGTTTGGGACCCTCACCAAGTAGGTTTATTAATTTACATTGAAGGGCTGCAGCGTAGGGCAGTAAGGTTTGTTTTGGGTCGTTACGATAGATTAGATAGCGTAATTGAAATTATGGAAAAACTAAATTGGGTTTTATTGGCCGATCACCACCGCGACAATAGGATTAAAAGGTTTAAACTAATAACTTATTGTCAGTTGTCATTAAACTGCGAACACGTGCTGCAAACACCTACGTAAATAGGTAGAAACGATCATGTAAATAAGATAAGGGTGCTTAGGTGTAGAACGGACGGGCTTGTCTGTGGTATTTTTTTCCTCGGGCCATTCGGGAGTGGAATCGTTTACGAGTTGGTTCACTGCACCCCCTGCCAAATACTAAAAGTTGATTCCGGGGTAAGATGCAGATGTGTAGCTGTCTAGTCTTGTAAATAACTGTTAAAATTGAGGGCTCTTTATTTTTTACGAAAGTTGAAAGTCGTAGAAGGTCAGGGGGTGGTTTAATCTCTCGACTACCGTATTCGTTACAGAATGATTGCCACGACGTGAGTAACTTTGTTTACGAGCGCCCTTACAAAATTAACATGATACTTTGTGTGTATATTTATGCTCAGTATCGTACAGGCCTTTATATTTTGCTATGAGCAAACGAGATGCCTCAACTCGACTCTTCTGAAGGAAGTGGCTGTTACTCTTGTAGTAATTTGTATTTTATACCTAAAATGAGACACTAATTGAAGCATCCTCCCGCCTTTTAATAACAATTCTCATCTTCTATATAATAATGAATAAAGAAGAGAGAGGTGTAGGATAGTTACGACTGTATCAGTGGACATTTCCGTGATAGGTCCGACCAACAAACCATTTTTTTTCCAACGCGAAAAATAGATGCCTGCACTTTAATAGAAGACGAGCCAGACGAGAGCTGCATCTCATTGTTACGACCAGTTTTTATTTGTTTCGAATAGAAGCATGTAATAACACAATTTGAAATTACTGTCTAATTGCACGTTAAGTATTGTTTTAATGCAGACGTGTCAGTACAACTGGCGAAAATACTTCTTTCGTGCGATAATGAAGTCGTTAACAGATCCTGTTAAATTGCTAACGTTGTAATTCACAAAACTAAGCAAATATCAAAATTCGACGAAAGGTAGGACTTTTGAAGTATGATTAACGTAGACGGTTTCGGGTGTTTTAATAATTTTAGTATACCTAAAATTCTAGGGTGGTACTAATAATAATTGATTAAAAAACAAAAGGTTAGAGTGCTTATGCTTATGCTTACACGTGTACTGTTTTAAATGGTAATAAGAATAAGGATACAATAAGTATCGCTGAGAATAAAAAAAATGTTGTTTCATTTTATAACTCCTGCAAGGCCTTAGATAATGATGTGTTGGTTTACTTCCCGTAACATCTCGATGCCATATATGAAAACAGCAACAACAGTGAAACAGCCCGCTTCTTCGGAGAGGATGGAGCCAAGCAGACATGGGCACCTTTGGCCATCGTTCCGTTTCATTCCGCTATACAATGTCATATTTTAGGGCAAGAGAAATTGAATGGAACGCGCCCATGCCATACATGGGCACTTTTGGTCATCGTTCCGTTCCGCTCCGTTACACATTACCATATTGTAGGGGTCGTTACGGAACGGAACGGCGTTACAAGAGGAAATGGAACGGAACGCGCCCATCTCTGGAGCCAAGGTCTTGAATCCCTCTGTTGACGGGGTGTCTCGAGGCATGGAAATACAACACGGGGTATTCATGTTACTCTTACACTTGCTACTCCCAGTCATTTGTTAAAGTTGTCTATTTGTTGAAGAGATGTGTCGAAAATTGCGTAGCTGCAACTTTTTCACTGCTATATCATCTTCACTTTTATGTGCTGTGAATAAGGATGACAAGTAGCAGATACAGAAAGAGCAACTAAAAAAAAATTGAAACTATATTCTCGGGAGCAATTTAGTGCAAAGATTGAAAAAATGAAAATGTAGAGGGAATTAAAACACTTTAAGGAACTGATCGCAAACGAACACTTCGGTGTGTAACAATTATTTGTTTTAGTTTTTTTTACAAATGGAAACAGCGTCGTTAAAAACTATGTACAAGACATGCAGGTGACATGGTCGGCTGCTCCACAGCAGAAAACTAAAATTTAATATTAATGTAGCTTAAACGAACATGTTAAGTGACGAAGATCTTATATAAATCCAGATTTTAGTGAAATGTGGATGTTGAGGCAGAGTTCACAATTTATGAAACGCATACATATATGATTTACATGGCTAAAAGAGATTAATAACTGTTTTACTCAATGATTCAAATTTGTAATCAGTTCCAGTCCAACAAAGTAATTTTCTTTTGTTGCTAGAACTTGTAAAAAGAAAACGTGCAAACGTATTCTATTCCCTTTACTAGAAGTACGAGAACGAAAATAATTACTCTAGCCCAAGCACTCAGAAAATCAGAACGAAAATATACATACTCTAAAACCAGTACTGAGATAACGAAAAGGATAACAGTAATCAGAGAACGAAAATAATTTATTTTCCTAATACTCAGAGAATGGGAACGAGAGAGAAACCATGTATTTTATTCCCAGTGCTGAAGGAACACAAAAAAATTGTTTACTATTCCCATTACTCGGAGAACTAGAACAAAAACTACTTCTATTCCTAACACTCAGAAATTGAGAACGATAATATATATTTTATTCCCAGTATTGACAGAACGTAAACATGTCTTCTATTCCCAATACTCAGAATACGAAAACGAAAATAGGTCTTCTTTTCCCAGTACTCAGAGTATAAGATTGCTATTGGTATTGGATTATGGTCCCACTGTTATGACATCTCAGGTCTAATGGAGACCCCATCCGCGTCATAATGACGCTTGAAATAACTGAATGTTGCCACTCAGCCAACACATAGCCGGAGGTGTGATCTTTTACATTGAACACTTATCGATGGGACCCGCCTTTAACGTGCCTACCGGAACACACCTACGATCATGCCTTAGTGTGGAGTGCTTCACAGGCAGACTCGTAGGATAACCCTTTTTACCCAGGGCTAGGAGCCGGCCCCGGGATTTGAATCTGGGACCTCCCGATCAGGAAGTGAGCACTCTAACCACTAGGCCAACCTGTCGGTCAGAGTATAAGAACAAAAGCAGTTCTTCCATTCTCAAAACTAGGCAACCTAGAACTGAAAGATTGCTTCTGGGGCCAAATCTCAAAGAATGAGAAGGTAAAACTATATTCCCAGACCTGACAGAAAAATGACAATGAAAATGGTAACACAGAACTCTTAAACTCGAGAAATGGGAACAGTTAAAATGTCAAGGTCCTGGTTATTACTACAACAAATTTCACTCCAGTCAGTAACATGTGAGGCACTTAAAGACGAAATTAGTAACATAGCTTATACACTCTTATCCCTTTCACCACATGAAATGAATGTATAAAAATGAGTGTAACAAATGCGTTACAGTCTTATGAATAAGAAAGCCTTTTTTTCCCTTCTTTCACATGTTCTTATCCAGAAAGAGCATTGCCCCTTTCGGTATCAGGCGCGGACGGACGAGAGCATTTGTTTTCCGTGGTGTGAAAACACTATTCTAATCACGATTCCTAACGAGGATTAATTATTACTTTCGTAAGTCACCACTCCGGACATCACACTCTTCATCTGACCGTGTCCATCCAGCACTACCTCCACTCCCCGTTTACAATAAGAAGCAAGCATCTGTGTCCGGTAAAGGCCAAGGGAAAGAGAAAAGAACTACACTATGCACTTCACTCAACGTCTGTCTACCTTTGCTTAAACCGTGAAAGAACACCTAAGACATACAATGTGATATCTCTTCCGTTCTCGTCCTACGTAAACATATTTCATGCTTGTTATCCAAGACACGGATGTAATTTAAAAGCAGACCCATTTAAATTGTAAAGCGAGTGTCTTATGAGTCTACCAAATAGCTGTTGTCACTAATGTATGTATAGTTTCTGTCGTGGCCATATAAAACACTTTCTAGTTAGGTGTATCTCTCTGGTTTAGAAAGGCTTGGCAATGTTCTTGAAAAATCATGTATGTAAGTTTTAATGAGGGCGTTAACGAGCTGAAGCTGTATTCAGTAGATATGGCACTACGTTGTATATTAAGTATAGATGGCAGTGCGTATAGACAGTATGGACAAAATAATGAAAACGCCATAGTTTTTGTTGTTCAAGGTTAAGAAGAACTCCTTTACATGTATGCATTACAAGTCAATCGAAAGCGTCGGGTAAATAATTTGTATAATCAATTTTACACTGATATAGGGTGCAGCACCTCCAGAGCATTAGACATAAAGTATTAGGAGTGTTTTTTCTTTGCTTAAGACTCGGCAATGTTAAGCTCCTAAACTAGGTAGAAATGTCTCGAGTGTAATCATGAAAACCTTTTTTAGTTAGTTCTGGTTAAAGTAAGGTAAAATCGGCTAAACAAACCGTACATAACTTAACTTGTACCATATAACAGTTATAATTAAATCGCTAAAGTCAATACCATATTG
>KZ879662.1:1796-12798 GCA_003456935.1 Machilis hrabei
ATCTGAACCGCGAATCACCCTAGCAGCAACAGTCTGAACCAAAGTAGCAGTTTGGACTAACAGTTACAACTCACAGTATGCATTTTCAACTCACAGTTAACAATTCAATCACGAATAGCATAATCACAGTTGATAACAGTTATACAGAACTTTGAATCACAGTTATAATTGTGATTTTTCAATAACAGTTAGTGATTTCCCTTAACACCACTAGTGTGGATTCTTTTGGCGATTGTTTGTTTCACCTGGTGTACCATCTCCTCTTTAAAAAAAAACATGACGAAACTTACTTTCGGAACACCCCTCGTATATATATTCAATGATACTATGCTTGTTTAATTGTCTAACTGAAATCTGCGATTGTTTGATTTTTTTAATAACTTCGTTTGGTCGGTCAATGCAAGTTCAGGGCTTCAGGCGTCTCATGTATGAAGCAGCTACGAAGCAACTTCTTTGAGTGTAAAAGCGTAGCTGTTATGAAAGCAGTCGCTTTAAAAGTTAACAAAACCGCGGAGCTTTTGATAAATGAAAATATGATTTTTAATNGAGGTCAATGGATCTCTTATAATAANGAGTTAACGGAGACGCCACAAGATGTCTCAGTTGTGACAACCAGAGAAATGTAAGGCAACCTTTGTCGTGACCCACCGATTGAGAAACACTGGCTGCAGCCTAATAAATTAAATTTCATGCGAGAACAAAGAAATGTAATTTGTAAGCAGTTTAGTTCAAACCTCGGGGTGTCACTCACTACGGTAACCATAAACATAAATTAGGNTTTTCGAGTTAGTCTTTAACATACTATTCGTACTCAGCACCTTTAACAGTTGATTCTCAGGCGTATTTTGATATCTAAGATGTCCAAATTATGCTAAGAAAATTTGATCGCAGCGTGAGATTTAACCTCGCACTACATGCACTCAAAAACAGCTTAAAATTAACTTTTTCATTTTAATATTTATGAGAATGAATTTCAATTTTGATAAGAACTACACTAGGCCCTGATATAAAACCAACATTGAACATTCATGAATCACGTGATTTTCATGAGAAATTAAACGCAAAAACTAATTATAAAGGTATATAGGNTCAATAGACAATTTCATGTAAAAATGCTTTAATTTAAACATTTTGTGCAATTTTTGTTGTTTGATATTTTGATAATTTATCTTTATAGGTTTACAATAGGTTTAAAGCGGAATTCTTACTTCTTTTGGGACGTTTGTANCCTAACCGGCAGATGGCAACTGAGTCGGAAGCGTTTCAAGAAAATTGTGTATTTATGATGGTGTTATGTTTTTATTGAATGTGTGTAAATTGTATATAGAAGTGTTATATTGAGAAAGTGTTTGTTTATTTACCTGCTATAGGTTTCTCTAATGTTCTAACGTTTTGTAAAGACTACAAAATACAACATCTTGACTATTTTTGCAGTGTTGTTCATCACTTTCCTGGTGTTGGGTTGTGGCATTTTTTTAATTGTAGGCTGACAAAGTACCACCTTTTGTACATCGTAAGTAGCCTAGGATAGTCTGTAATTCTGTTCAATCTGTGGAAGTAAGCTTAGTACATTGATAGTGAAATTGATATTTGCTCGACGAGTGAACATAAAACAATTTAGGGCGTGTAGGCAGGAGTGAACACTGATGAAAGGATATGNTAGTTCCATTCTTGAGAAGCAAGCAGATGGTATTTCCTACCCATTATTCTGAAACACAGTTTTGTAAGACCTGTTTCATTAATAAATGCATTTTGGAGATGTAAAAGACCTTTCCATACAGCAACTGAAAGTGTCTTAGAAAAGGAGGCCTAATGCTTTCCTTATGGAAAACGTCCATAATCCCTGAGGATTAATTAGATCCAGAGCCTCTCTGAAAATTAATCTAGTGTTAAGATGTGACACACTGCAACAGTTACATACAACAAGGCATTAAAGTTTCAAGAAGAGCAATTACACCTACATATTTCAATACTGTACTCTGGAATTTATTTTAAATGTGTATTTTTGGTCTCTTCAGTCTGAGGAACAGCTGGAACCACCACACAAAGTTACGTTAACACACTATCAGGACTCGTGAGATCCAGAGCCTCTGTGAAAATAAATTTATTAATAAGGTCTTCATTTGACGCTGGCCATATCTCGTGGGTTAGTAGGCTATGTGACCTTGTAATACAAGTTATCTTATTTAGGCCTAGTTTTCGAAGTGCTTTTGAGCTTTGAAAGTTACATACAAGGATTGATTTAAGTTTCAAGAAGGCTACTTACATTCTCTGGAATTAGTTTTGAATGTCTGTTTTTACTCTTTTCAGTCTGGCACAACACGCATTTTGGAAAGCGAAAACAATGCTAACGCCATTACTTGCTTACTGTCTTCTCCGCCTGAGGGAGTGCTCCAGACAAAGGAAGATTGCCAAAGCACGGTGACGTTTAGTATTGTTTTCGCTTTCCAAAATGTGTGTTGTGTCGAACCGAAAAGAGTAAAAACAGACATTTGAAATAATTTCCAGAGGATTTAAACAGGTCAGTGCCCTTCTTGAAACTTTAACGAGTCCTTGTATGTACATTTGAAAGCTGAAAAGTACTTTGTAAGCTAAATAAGATAACTTAGTATTACAAGGTCACCTCTCAACCTGAGAGATATGGTCAGTGTCGAATGAAGACCTTAGTGGACGACTTAGGACAGAAATAAAAAACTGTATGTGGAAATACTTCATTTTTAGGTTAGTTCGGTTAGGCTTACCTATGGTGGATATTATTACAGCCTTGTTAAAAAAAGTAAATTTAAATCGTGACTNCGTCACATCTTCTGCGCATGCGTAGATGCCGTCGCAATCGCTCTGTATCTACCGGGATGTCACGCTACCATGTTTTTCGTCTCGGCCCCCTGAGGTAGTGCTGCAGACAAAGGAAGGTTGCAAAAGCGTGATGGCGGTTTACGTGTGACTTTGNGCCATGGATCCTGCCGTTTCTTGGATTGAACGGAGCAAAAATAGACATGAAATAAATTCCAGAGTAGGCTCTATAAACATGTAAATAGTCTTCTTGAAACAATACACTTCTTAACCTAAACAATATAGACAGCCTTTACATGTTAATTTTATATTAAGGGGGTTTGTAATTTACAGTCCGATGATAATAATTGTCTTTCACTAATCCTATAATTAATTATTCACACAAAGTCCCTCATATTGCCAACAGACATGAGCTGAGCGTCATCCGTACAGAACTTATCGAATAATAATGCACGTGACAAAAGACGAACGATATAATATTACGTTCAGACTTCATTGACTTTTTCTTGTTTTTACCTCGTGTAACCACCCCTAAAGCCTTAATACAATGATTTATTACGAGTACAAAGGGGACATATCTCAGGGATAAGAAGTGTTGCCTCTGNTTCCTTAGACACTAGTAAAAACATCCGCCTTTTACANGAGCTACGTAGGTAACTCAAATGTTATATATTATCCTAATATAAATAGTATAGACCATAGACTCCGTATTAAACTTTCGTATGTTCAATCCAGTTGTAGCATTTGTGAACATACGTTTTTCCAACGAGGTAAAAACAAGAAAAAGTCGACGAAGTCTAAACGTACCTGGTAATAATNTTATAGGCCCCCTATTGTTCGTCTTTTGTCAACTGACTATTTTTCATGAATCACTTGAGCTTGGATGACACGCTGAGCTCGTCTGTGGCCGAAATGAGGGACTTTGTGTGAATAATTAATTATAGGAGTAGTGAAACACATTTATTATCGTCGGACAGTGTAGTGTAGTGCACGTGTATAACTTTGGGTAAGTTACAAACTATACAAAGGGCAATAGAAGGTTTTGTGTGTGGAATTTTGGAGCTTCAGGGGAAGAGGCCATAATGAACTCAATAATCTCCCTACTTGATTTTTAGGTTAGGTAAGATGATTGTTAAAGAAAATATAGTTTAAATTGCATGCNCNCGTGTCATGAAAAAGGACACGATCACTCTGGATATACTGGGACGTTAAACGTTAATCCCTGAGTAGGGAGAATATTTTGTTTAGAGTAGGCCTAATGTATTATGATTCCCAAAGTAAATATGTGAAGATAAAGTTATGCATGATATGAGTGACATGAACTAGCCTAACATTAAATAACTGGTTAGTTTTATTGAACTAGGGTATTGCAATAACTTGGAAGTGATAGCCTAAAATTCGGTTAAATACTGTACCAGGTAATGCTCCAAACTGAATAACCACCCTATTAAGGTTTACATCATTTCACACTAGAAATGTTTGTTTGAGATAGATATAGTTACCGTAACTCACATTTTTTATTCCAAAACAATTCTTTTTAGCCTAATTGATGTGAACATTCAAATTTATTTCAGCAATTTTAAATAATTTAGGCCTATCATCAGCCCTGATGTACACCAACCTAACAGGAACAGATATTGCATAGGGTAATTATTCAATTAGGCTTACTGCCTACCAAATAGTAGGCTTCCTATGTAGTTTGCATAAGGTGTTAATTTTCTAGGCTGATTTGTGTGTTTCTCTGGTGAAAGACTAAATGACACAGGTCCTTGGGTTGCATGTAGGCTACAGGCTATGCAATAAAATTTACATTACAGAATTTGCTAATTGAATATTTACTTTACGTAGCGTTGGGCGTATTGTTTGACACACGAAGACCTCTTTGCCTGTTCCAGTTTCTGACATAATTTAAACCTCTTTGCATGTTTGTGTCGTGAAACACTACCAGTAATACTATCAGTAATGTCTAGTGCCAGACACTGTAGAGATTGAGAGAAAAGATTGTGGTCAGATGTTATAGCACTGTTGAACATTCACAGAGGAAGAAGTGCATCTGTTCGTCATTTGTTGTAGAGTGTGTATGCGGTATTTCATTGTGTGCCTGAACTAAGATGATTGACACTGGTAAATGAGCCTATACTATTGAAATTGAAAATTGGTTGTCATGCTGCTGAAGTCNTTTAAACCTTACATAAATAGAACTGATTCAGTCATAGTAGGCCTACAATACTTTTAGAAAACCCCTGAAGACAGTTTTGCAGCTACGTAGTGATTATTATTTTAGACTATGTATACAGGGTGTTTAAAAAATGTGTACCAAAAATTGGAGAGCGTGTTCTTTGGAACCAATAATATTATTAAAATTTTTTTCGCAGACCTTTCAGACTAATGGTTTAGCCATAATTAAGCAATTAAATTGTCCAATCACGAGGCGCGTTACAGAAACACCACGACCACGCGCTACAATTGGCACTCGTCATTCGCCAATTCTAACGCGTGACCGTGGTGTTTCTGTAACGCGTCTCGTGATTCGACAGTTTAATTGCTTAATTATGGCTTAACCATTAGTCTGAAAGGTCTTTGCAAAAACAATTTTAATAACATATTGGGTCCAAAGAACACGCTCTCCAACTTTTGATACACATTTTTTAAACACCCTGTATATTGAAGACAGCCATCAATAGAGTGGAAGGACTTGCTAAGCGATGATGCAACTTTTTCATTTATACAGGGCTCCATCAAAATGAGTTAGAAGATGAAAAGAGAGTTTAGCATAACAATTATTTTAAAATTGTAAAACATGTCTACAAGTTAACAATAAATAAATTATGTTAAATGAAAAGATTCGTTGATTNATCTTTAAGGCACTTTTATTAACCAAGTGTTCTTGTTGTTGTTGTTCCAGAAAGATGACTCAATTTCTTGTCCAATGGCCAGAGCACACTTCGCTCCTGGCTTCTCGTCTCGGTTCGCTGTTAGAACAGCAGGCCCTCGTCGACCTCACTCTCATGTGTAGCACCCATTCGCTGAGGGTTCATCGGGTCGTTTTGGCTGCGTACAGCACTTACTTTGAGGTAATGGCATGCGTTCTGTTTTAGACGTCAAAGGGATATGTTACTAGCCTACTGTTTAATACTAATTGTTTTTTAATATGGTAGTGTTGGCTACTTGCTGTCCACAATGAATGATATCAACCCAGAGCCTCTGACTAGATAGGTACCTATAAATCGGTTAAGTCATCTTTTTGACAAATTTGATATATGTCAGTGTTGTGGTCTCACAGATGAAACTGAATTATTATTATAAAAAGAAGAAGAGAGGCAAACACATCAAAGGTAAATGGTGTCATCATTTAAAGAGGAAACCATTCGGCGTGTCGGTTTTCAACATGACAAATTCTTACGAGAGGAGCTAAGACATGGCGTTAAAGAGAAGTGTTGTGGGTACTATGGCATTTTTATATTTGCGCTCCACATTAAGCAGGGGTCGNGCTGCCAATCGCATTTTTCGCCAAATGCGATTTTTTTATGTATGTGGCGAATTTTTTATTCATTTGGCGATTCTTGTGGCGATTTTTTTATTTGCTTGGACACTCCTATAAGATTCTTAAATTTATTTCTTTTAACACTTTAGTGTAATGTATATTTAGCCTGTTTTCTTTCTCCTACAGTACCAGCATCGATTGTGTCACATCCAAACGAAGCGTAGCGCGAAATTTCGTTTCGCTTAAAACGCCAATTTTCAAAGTTCACTTACCAAGCTACGAAAAATTAAATTCGCCATTACGTCTTGCAGGCTTCGCCTGAAAGACGTAGCGAATTTAATTTTTCGTAGCTTGGTAAGTGAACTTTGAATTTCGTTTTAAGCGAAACTAAATTTCGCGCTACGCTTCGTTTGGATATGACANAATCGATGCTGGTACTGTAACTCTCGCAAACTTAAACTGTCACTTGTATTGCATCCAATCATCCCTTTTCTTTAAGTTTATTAAATATCTACCATGTCTTGTTTAATATCAATAGTGTTATTTTATATACATGGCGACACTAAACATATTTTGGCGAAAGAAATTTGTATTTGGCGAATGGAGTGGCGAAAGAAAAGGAAAAGCCAGAGCAACCACTGACATTAAGTATGATCATTGGTGCTTTTCGGGAGGGATGTTAAAATCGGTGTTCCCTCCAGAAGCGTTTGATGTAAAAGAACCCACCACTGGCTATGTTTGAAGTGAGTCGTCCCGAGGTGGCGTTGCGACATGGACGTGGTCACAAACCATAGAAAAACCATAAACTGCAGTAACCAATCAGTAATTGCCAATGTCTTTGAAAACTAAAATGGTCTCTGGCATTTAAGCGTTCCCTAGAAGCCTTAGTTCGTAGTTATGTTTTACAACACCAAATTCAGTCTGATTTTGTTTTGTTTTTATGTCCTATTCCCTTTAGGGTATGTGTTGGCAAGAGTGCAACATCTTAACAAAAATTACCCTTTTAAAACATTTACAAGATATTAAAAAAAATTATAGAAGATACCAGGTATGGAAAAACTATAATTTTAAATGGTTTCAGACTTTNTAAAAAATGGATAACTGGTTCTCTTAAAGCATAAAAGAATGCCAGCAATATCTCTTGTTGGTTTCAAAAGTTGAGTATGCCATAATTTTGTCTCAAGATGACATTGTCATATCAATTAAAGGGTAATTGTCGTTACTTTGTTTCAGACAATTGTTTTTCTTCGCACACTGACAATGTATAGCAATAAGTGTCTTGAACACGTCATAATTTTTCTTTCTTTGTTTCTGTTGCAGAATCTTTTAAAGGACCAGATGGGACAGAATCCATTAGTGGTTCTTAAAGACATGAGGTTTTCCATTCTGAAAGCGTTGGTCGAATTCATGTACTGCGGAGAAACGAGCGTGGACCAAGAAGATTTATCTGCCCTCCTCCAAGCAGCCACATTTTTCCAGGTGACATTAATAGACTTTGTGAAGTTAACCTTACGCAGTCAAGTATCTTATCCNCTCGATTGTGTCTCGTTCCGTTTAATTCGCACGTCACTGTTATTGCGTGAAGCAGACGAGAGTAATACATTTTTAGTAACTGCTACTGCCTTATTAGAGATGCAAAAGTTTATCATGCAATCAACTTTTAGTCTTTGGCAGGGGGTGCAGTGTACCAATTCATATACAATTCCATTCCTGAATTGACCGATTAAAAAAAGACAACGTATACCCGTCTGTTCTACACCTAAGTACCCTTATCTTCTTTACTTGATCGTTTCTGCCTATATACGTAGCTGTTTGCAGTACGTGTTCGCAGTTTAATGACAATTGACCGTCGATGATTTGTTTAAACCTTTTCATCCTATTTTCATGGCGATTTTCAGCTAATGGAACCCAATTTAGTTGTTCCAACATTTCAGATACGCTATCTATTCTGTCGTAACGACCCAACACAAACCTTACTGCCTTGCACTGTACCCCTTCGATGTAGTTTATTAAACCTACTTGGTGAGGGTCGCAAACACAACTACAGTATTGTAATATTGGTAATACTAATGCATTGTACGCGATTTGCTTGACTTTTCATGAACTTTGCTCTTATGTGCTTTGAACAAACCTCAAATTTTGTAATGCACAAATAGACTGTGTAGACTAAGATACGTTGTGAAAGATGAAAAATCAGTTGTTTGCATTGGATGATAACTGAGTGTAACTCAATCACAATTGAGATGAGTATTTTGACATAACACATCTGTTGAAGGTCTAGTGTTTTCATTCACTGTAACAGTACCACTGAGCTATTTTTTTTTTACATTTTCTATCTTTTACTAGTTTTTGTGTAACACCTTAGGCTTGCAGCATACAGGATCAAACAAAAACGTTTTTTTGTGTGTGTCGTGGAACAAAAATGTGTGAAGGTATTTGAGTGGACGGAACACAATGAAACATAACGAATCCTCTCTCTAACCACAGTCGGTAACTGTTGACATGGCATGTCTTCAAAATTTAAAAATTGTCACTAACGGTGACAAAGAAATAGCCTTGGTGTTGTGGCAGGAGGAAAATGTTGTTAAAAAGGGTACACCCCATACATTCTGAGCTATAAATCAGGGGTTTGTGGGTTTGAATCTCACTTTAGGCATGGATGTTTTCGTGTTTATTCATTTCCATTGAAAAAAATAAACATTGTTCATTTTCCTGAAATGACCTGTCTAGTGTCGATGGGACATTAAATGCTACTTATTATCATCAACGAATAAAAAAATCTAAAAAGTGCAAAAAATTATTATACAGGTAACCAGACAAATTTTCAAGTTTCACAGAACAAAGGTTCGATTTTGTCCTTCAGAATGCCGAAGGTATAAACAGAAACTGGAGAGAAAGTATGCGAGGTCTGGCGATAAAGTTCACGAACTTGCCACCGTGTGATTTTTGTGGCAGCACCAGACAGAAACCGTAGTATGCTTTTTTGTCATTGGTTAATCAATGTTTCACAGCTGTGTTATTGTTGACCTGTGCCAGTCTCTTTCTGAGTGGTGTCTATTATTGTCCGTGTGTGTTTTGGTACGATGTCGCAAGAAAGCCAGAACTTGAATTAGAACAACAAACAAACGTTACATCTCTTATTAAACTTGGCAAGAGTGAAAGCAAAATCAGAGAGATGTTAACAGCAGTTTAAAAAATGGATATAACGTTGTCACACCGGCCCTCGCTGCCTCATAGAATTATGAGCATTTAGAACACCAGGTCTCAATAAAAGGTAATTGGCTCTCGTCTTAAAAGCCGTAAGCCAATCACAGTTTACTAAGGTGTGAAGGCAACTTAGTGTAGGATTTTAAACAAGACAAAACAAATTTTGAACACATAAATAATGCTCGGTGAATAAGACGCCAAAGGAGTATGCAACCAATTAGGCAACTTAATAAGGTCTACTCTAATAGTGCAGCAGTTCCTTACTGCAAATACAAATACATAAATCGCACGAAGATCTCCCATCCAGGGAATGCGTTCGTTCCCAGATTGTGACCCTTCAAACAAAGAAAATACGTCGAACAGTTTGGACATGGAGTAAATAAGTAACAAAATTAAATCTCGCGTCTTTTATTTACTTTGAAAATAGCAATCAACAGAACCATTTTGATAAGGTACCTGGATATTGTACCAAAAACAAGATTGGTAAACAACCAATTCTTAACCCAGTACAAAACAAAACCAATAATATGAACGTTCATACGATATTTAAATCTAAGTACAAACCTGCAAATATGTGTGCAGCATGGACATCATAGTTGAGTTATGACAATTAGTGAACCCTACAAAACAACATATAACTCACACAAATACTCACACACATGTAAGTTCGACGTTACGTAGCTTATTGTGGATACACAGAAAAAAACAACAGGTAAGGTAAAATACAACAGGTAAAATAAATGACAATCACATGGTATTGTAATAAATCTGTAGCACTTTCACTCTAGTCCGAGGAATCAATCAAATAACTGAAATTTGAAAAGACGTGGAACGAGTTCCACTATAAAAGCAGCACAACCATGAAGTTGAATCAACTATACCAAATATTTAAGCACTCGAGATGAAAGGTATAGCTCACGATAAGTAAAGCACTGACACATGCAACACGACGCTGTAGTGGCGAAGACGTTTCGAAATATACACATCAGCTGATACACTGAAATAGGCCTACTGATTTGACATACTCTTGGATCAGGTAAACCATCTCTAATCAGAGATTACTGTGTTGACATACATGATACAAACTTCTACACTCACAAACACGGTTATAATTCAATAAAGATCATATGTTGATAGCTGTAGGAATCATAACAATCCTCTCCTTTCGTCCACTCCGTTAAACAAAACTGCGATTTAACGCGGTTTTGAAGTCCCGATAAAAAAAAAAAAAAAAAAAAAAAAAACGGGTGATGATCACAAGACCAGTATGAAGGCTCACAGTGATAGCTACCCTCACTTGTGGTCAGGTCCGGGAACTATTGCACGTAGATTAGTTTATAATTCAAAGTTAGGTGGTTTAGTTATAATTATGGACACCTTCCAAAACTATTCTTAACTTGCGGATTTCACCTTACACACCTACTATCAGTGACGGTACGTGGTGTCACTGATAGTTACGACGAAACGAATTTCATGGTAGATAGTTCGAAACGTAGGTAGTGGTCGTGGAGAAGATAA
>KZ879668.1:5334-18251 GCA_003456935.1 Machilis hrabei
GAAGGCATACAAACTAAACTGTGAGACAAGGCTGTGCAACGTATTTGATTTTTAAAAGCCTTCTGGAAACTTATGGGTGTTGTTTGTCTAGCAGATACTGTAATGTGCCAAGTGTTACGCTTTGTTATTAGTTTGAAAACGAAAGAAAAATGACGTTACTGCACTGTTGCAACTCTTTCAGAATAATTTTCAATTGGAAGTCAATTACTTAACTTTTTCCTTGTTGGTGTTAACATTCATTAGTTTCCCTTGTGCAAGAGCTACAGGAAAAATCTGGCGAAACCTGTCGTTTTGCTTTCTTATGCTAAATTTGTTTATGATTAGTACCAGAAGCTCTTTATCATATCAGTAGCTGTACTTTACTGCCCTGGACAGCTGACGATGTAAGCAACCAATGTTACGAGCTTTTTAAATTAAATTACAGCCAGTCCAATGTATTCCAAATTCCTGGAGTAACTATTGATTTCACATGAGAGCTGTGAAATAGCAGTTCATTTTCGACAGATTAAATTAAGGTTGCAAATATAATGGCCTGTTTATACTCCCATGCGTAATGATGATGGTGCCCATGATGGTAACTGACAAAATTGGAAGCCTGTTTTTTGTGGGCGAANGACATGTCGATATCTATTGCCAATGGTAGCTGCTAAAATAGCCTATTTTATATTTTGCCATTAAGCTGCTACTGCAATCCTGTGACATCTGGATTAACCTCCTTAAAAGTATCACATACAAAATACATAGTGTGCCTTGGCTGACTCAATNAAACATTTCTCGTAAAGCATAACATATGCAACTGCTGCTTTTGTCTGTTTGTTTAGAACTCTACATATGCAACTTTATGTGTACAGCTATTTATTTTTTGCGACTTCGTTTCAGCAAGCATGCACGTGGAATGAAATCAGGAGACATTGATTTGGGGTACAAGTCGATATGTCATAACAAAGGGTAGTTGATCCCATTGCATCTTTTTGTTGGGAGTTTATAAAGTTGAGATACGGAGCTGGGATTAGGAAATACTTTTTTTGATAGTTTGGGGAATCAAAATAATTTAGAAACTGAAGACACTATTTGAGCAGCATTTTAAGCAGTATTGTTTGCATAAGTGATGAAAGTAGTAGTGAAGAAAGTGAACCAATAAAAATTAGAACCAAGAAAAATGTTATGTGCATAATGTTAATATAAATAAATAAATTTTCAAAAACTGAATGTTAGCTTCAATGTATACTCTGGCAATGCTTTAAAGAACCCTGGGAGGAAGAAAGGATTTTTACAACCTCCAATTTGTAAATAATTAATACTTACTGCTTCTTAGCTGAAGCATTGCCAAACTTAACTTTCTTTATTTGTTATTCCTTGTGAAAAGGAGACTGGTAAAGAAAAAACTGGCAACGTGCGCAGTCACAGTAGATGGTAGGAATCTGCGGTGAACGCGGAATACAAAGGAAGTGATTAACATGGGCAATAAACTGTACCTCTCACCCTTTCCACTCTCCGGGTTCAGCACATCTTTGTCAGAGTATATATGTTAATAATTCTTTGGATTTTTTCACTTGCATTGCAGTTTCGCTGCGTAATGTAGTGTTAAATTACAGACACTTTGCTTTTGTTTGTGTAAAAAAATGGCTGGCCCCAACCACTATTCTTGTATTGAAAGACTGTGGTGTTGAATGCAAATTGTTTCTCACTAAGTCGTAGCCTTTATGGAATGACAAATATAATAATTGGGGCACTTTGGTCCACAGCCCTGAAGTTGTAGACATGAAGTTACAGTCATCAGTGTCTGCAGTATACATGGCCATTAAAAGAACTGCTTTTTTTTTCTTTGCTGTTTGGTGTATACTGTTGGAAGCTTTGTGAAGAGNAAAGCTTTTAAGCATTTATTTTCACAGCTCGTTTTAAGTTTGTTATTGGGAGTAACCCTAAAAAATAGATTTAAAGGGGAATGGCATTNAGCTGGTTTTATAAGAGCATAATTATTGGCCATGTAGAGGCTATATAATTTTATAACCCAATAAGGTGAGATTTCAACATGAAAAATAATCACCACGTTCATGTGCAGACTTTGGAAGNATTTCATTACACTGGAACCTAGTTGTTCAAGTAATTAAGGCTTTATTGCTACCGTTTTTTTACTACATTACCATTGTAGCTCTGAATCTATAAGACAAAGCAGTCGCTGTAANGACACCAGTGTTACTCAAGTGCATGCATTATAGGTATGACGTTTTTCATGCTGATAACTGTACGAAGATTTAACCTCCCACCTATTACTGAAGGTTAGCAAATATTAATACTGTAGAAGTTACCTTGTGCAGAAGGCCACTAATTATGCAATTCTGGTAGAGAAACAACAATTATGAACAAAACTGCATGTGCTCTGCTCCATGCTTAATTATGAAATGACCGCATGATGTTCGTTAGCTGCTCAACAAGGGAAAATCTAAACGTGATAACCCAGATTGTTGTAGTAATTAAGACAATGCCACTTGCTGTTGCCGTTTAGTTTTTATTTTTCCTTCCATAGTAAAAATGTAATTTATGCTGGTGTCCAAAAGTTAAGCATAATTGACAATTAATTGTGAAAACCAATGGAACAGCATAAATGTTTATGTATATTAGTCACAAAGCTAAACCAATCTCTGTGCACTTTCAAATATCATCAGGTGACATCAGATATGCAAATATATTGCAGTGCAATAAGTATACCTGTGTGTCTTATTCCATTTTCTTGCAATTCCCATCAGAAGAGTTGTCATTGTTAATCAGGAAATTAATACGAAACTCGATATCAAACTTCGATACTTGAAATCCAATATCGCACAGCTCTAGCTTAGGGCATATGCTTTATGCCCGACGTCCACTCACCTGTGCAAACAGGTAGGCCCGTTTAAACTGGAGTCAGAAACACTAAAACTGAACTGTGAATCAGTGGAGCAATGTGCTCCACACTGATGNGTTCAGATTCTTGTCGAACCACTCTCTGGAGAAAGGGACCAGTTTGGTGGAGATGGATTCCTCACATGGGCAGGCATCATGTTGGATGGGCGCACAGAGCAGATGTACCTTTAATGCTGAGAGGCACAGAGGCGAGATACTGGAACTTCATAATAGACGTTTTAGAGGTGCTGTGGTTCCAGAGTTCGTATTCATGGACAATAATGCATGTACTCGCAGAGCTCAGCAGGTGGATTATTTTCTACAAAGTGAGGATATCCAGCACATGTTGTGGCAAGCAGGGTCTTGGTATGAATCTGATAGAGCATGCGTGGGATGCATTAGGGAGGTGAATTGCATCCTGTCAGCTTCAACCTAAGACCATTCTGGAGCTCGGAACTACTACTGTCCAGGAGTGGGACTCATTACCCACAAATCTTAGACAACCTGATAGTGATAAGAAGTTGATGCGAGGCTGGCATGGCTGCAGGGAGTTGCCACACCCCTTATTAATCATAAAGCACCAGCCATTTCTCTGGTTTGTGTACAAAAAATAAAAATCGCATTTTGCTAATTTCTTGTAAAGATGCGTCATTAATGCTAACATTCTGTTCACTTGTTCCTGCTGTTGTACTTGCAGTATGTTATTACACAAGCATACCAAGTTATGGCTATTCAGACAATTAGTTTATGAAATACATTGAATATACTTAACTTTTTGGACACTAGTGTAGTATTCTTCAGACAGCATTGTTATTTAAGTTCATAAGTTCACCTGCTTTCAAGTAAAGTAAAAAAAGAAAATACATGTAGTTGATGTCCCATTTGTTTTTTGTAACTTTGACATGTAGAACTTGAATTACATGGCACTATTTCAATTCATAACTTGATGACTCATAATCATTGGTCCTTCCTCAGTGGACATAGTTAAGCATGCCATTTACTATTCTGTTGAATGTAACATTATTAAAATATTTGGAAAGGTATGAAATGTATTGCATAATATTGGGTACAGATTATTTATCTGCTAGGAAAAAAAAAATGTGAGGTAGAGTTTTTAAACTGAAATGNATGACTCTCTAAAATCCTGTCAGTTCCTTGTCCAGTTTCTAAAATAGTACTGTTTTGCACAACTTTGGATGTACAAGTGTATGGTATAAACAAGTCTTGGGTGATGGTATCTGTCTTAAAACCAGGGAGAGAGTATTAAAAGGTCTGTAAGTTGCACATGTGTTTTTTATAGTTGTTCCTGCTCTGATGATGTTTGAAAGCTGCATGTTGAATTAAGTGGTTGACTGTCCCAACAAGCCAAGAGATGTCAGCAATACATAAAACCGTGTTGTCATTGCCCTTTGTACAGAAGTCAAGTTTCTTGTTTGTTTTCTACCAGCCGCTGCTGTGTAATTTGCAATGATTCGGTAGTCTTAATTAAAAAAAACATTGATACAGGCTTCTGTTAAACAGAAACATTTAGGTCCCAGTACTGAAGTATGTGCAAAAAACACAACAAATTCACAATTAATAGGATGTGCAGCATCCATGAATAGCTTAATTGACAGCAGCTGGGTATTTCTCATATAAGAANACCACAATTTTTTTTATTTTATCTGAAAATAACAATTCAATTTTGGTTAATGTAATGACAAATCTATTGAGTAGATATTTGAGAATAAGGTTCCAGCTTTTAAAGGACTCTTCAAAGCTTTTTAATTTTGTTGGGGCAGAAAATGTGTAAAACAGAAAGAAAAATCACATTTACTGTCTGATGTAAATTTTTTATAAAAGCACAACATTTAACTCTGCTATGAAAAGTAAAACCATCTGAACTCTTATATGCTTGTCTTCTAAAAACAAACATTTTAACCAAAAGTGTTGTTGATTTTGCTGTTTTAAAAATAGTCATTGTGTTTTTCATACCATGCAATTAGTACAGCTCAGAGAATATCCATGGATGGTAATGGCAGCAATAAAAATACGCAAGACAACATTACCTTTGTGCATTTCCCAGTGGTTGAAACAAACACAAGGTGCTTAGTCAAAACAAACACCACTCAAGTGTCGTGATACACTTTCAGTAGATTTTGACACAGTCTGGTGAAAGGATCGGGAACTTTCCATACATCAAATAATTGTGTATGGAATCCCACTTTTATTGTCTCCTAGAAGGCACCGACACACCGGATAACCATTTACACTTGGGACAAGGAGTGACCTGGGGTTTGAATGCCTGACCTTTTGATGAGGAGGAGACCACGCAGCCATTTCGCTCATGTGTCAGGTCTCGAGATTAAGAGAGCTGATGAAATGACATCTCAGAATGGCCGACATGCATACAAATTCCAATCCAAAAGTCGCAGGAATAGTGGGGACAAGCTCTCCATTGCAGATGACCTTTTAAAAGTGATACAAAAAGTGAATCGAGCAGTATGGCAGTTGNATGTATAGGTGTGCCACTTAATGTGATATCTGAAACCTGCTAAAGTATTGTTATTACAGAAAGAATGTTTGGCACATTTTGTGGCAGTAAGAGTAGAAAACGGTAAGAAATGAGTTCTGCGAGAAGGGAAATCAGAGAAGCAGTACTACTCGTTTCTCATTAACTTATTCACAGTAGTTAAGGGTGTTGGCTACGGCTAAGCCAAAAATCACACTCCCGGAGAACAAGCCGCTTAATTTCAGGCTTAAGGTGAGGAAATCTGGGAAAGGAATCCATGAGAGACATAGAGCAAAGCCTTGCATTTATTTTGGTGTAAAGTTTTCTAAGACTATTCAAATATAACGTGTAATTAGGTTAATTTGGCAATTTTTGGCTAAAATAGTGGTATTCACCTATTTACACATATTTTATATTTTAATTAGTTAGAGTAAACTTTACACCAGAATAAATGCAAGGCTTTGCTCTATGTCTCTCATGGATTACTTTCCCAGATTTACTCAAGGTAAGCCAGAAATTAANCTGTTTGTTCTCCGGGAGCGTGATTTTTGCCCTGACCATAGCAAACACCCTTAAGATGACATTAAAAGTGCTTGAAACAGTTTGCCCCCACTCAAAAAATGTTTCTGCTTTACATAAACTTTGGGTCTTCATTTACCTACTGTGTACAAGGTTATTCAGTTGTTGTCTCTAGGNTTGTAAACTGTGCAGATACATATTTTGCACTACAAAATACACAGTGCCATTTCAGTCATGAAGTAGGCATATCATCCCATAATAGTATAAGGAATGAAATTAATATGCATTTGTGTTGGTTGTTAGTGAGAAAAAAAATCAGATTGCAAGGGGAAAAGAAGTGTGAGCAAAAGTTACAAAGTGAATTAAATTTACCCTCAGAGATACAAGGTCCATTAGTTTCATTGGTATGTACAACTAAAGGGTGGTAAGTTCGACAGATTTCAAGAAACCAAATTGTAAAGCCCTGTTTAAAAAGACTGATTGGCTTAGATAACTCCTGAATTGAAAGCAAGTTACATATTTTATTAGCTTGTTATTTTCTGCACACACGTTCTTAAACATTCATTTTTTTCACGGCTACAGTATTTTTGAGGTCAGTTGCAGATGGCATGTTATGTGGAACATATGCAATAAACAGAGGAGAAATTATGTTTTGCATTTTTATCGTCGGCACCGTTTCTTTGTATGCACAGAGGAATCTGTATTTTCTCTCTGGTTTTATGATAGTATCTGTTGTAATGTTTATTGTTTATTATGCCTAGAATTCATTGTGATTAATGTGTTACAAGGAAAGCAACCACAGCCTGTAGTCTGACAAAAGTTGATTTAGTTTGTGGTAATAGTTACCTTTAAATTAATGCCATGCCACTTGTCAGACTTCGGACTGTGGACTGCTATTGATGACCATACATGAAACAGGTAAGTCTTCTTTAATTTGGTTTGTATTTTTTAAGTGTGTGATATAGATGTGTTAGAGAGTATAAGTTATTTGNGAATACAGAAGGTTCTTGCAGGTTTAGATAACACACTGGTGCAATTGCAGAACAGTTGTGAAGAGTATGTTGGGTACTGCCGGAGCCCAAGACAACTTAAAGCATAAATACAAAAATTAATAACTTTAAAATGTTTTGTATATGTATGTATGAAGCACCATTGTTGATGGAGGTCTTTAATTGTGTACATGTTTGTATGTGTGTGAGCACTTGGTGTGAATATAAAAAAAAAACAGGCTTTGGACTTGTGTGAGAAATTGTTTGGAAGTACTGTTACACCAAGTGGTCATATACACATTGTCAGTAGTATCCACCACAACCTTTGAAAAAGCTTTNGTTTGTTTTGTGCGTGGTTGTTTTGAAGATTGGCTAGCCTGTAGCTTTTATTTTCTTTAACAGTCACAAAGCTAGGGATTTGCTTAAAGTTTTTATTTCATAATGTCTCTTACTCTTTTCATGTGTGGGCTAATGGTATTATTTCTACTCCTGTTAATTCTTTTGTTCTGAGTGGGCCATTGGTGATGTTATTAGTTAGTGAAAGAGTTTTGAACACTTTGTACACATTTTCTGCTTCATGTCAGGGAGAACTGTTGAATCAGCAGGGCTTTTGTTGTGTGGTAGGCACTTCATTTTGGAAGTGATCTTTGGTAAGAGCATTAGATTATTTAAGCACTGTTGATACCATGGCAAGTACATTGCACTTGCTGAAATTTGAAAGTATTAATTATTTTAGACTTACGATTTGAACTTAAGTGGTAGCAAGGTGATCACGTTACAGCGTGTTTGTCATTGCATAAGCTAACCTCAGATGAAATACCTTTTTATTTGAAAAGAGACAATCACTTGTTTTGTGCAAGTGATTGAAAATATTTTTATTATTGGCAGCTGATTGAACTGTGCTAGCAGTCAATGGATGTTGTACAGACATTTTCAAACCGTCCTTAAACTCGTGTTTACTGTGATAAATGCGATACTGGTATTCTTGTTTTGACCCTCGATAAATCCGNTTTTCACTCGTTGCTTTTTAGTTTTATTATATATAGGCCAGCTTTATTAAGCATGAGAATAGATACTTTTTAAGGATGATGTGTAAAAGCTGGATTAGTGATAGGAAGAACTCTATACATTACATTGAAAATGTTACATTTACATATTATGAATAATGATAATAAAAAATCCCTCCAGAGTTCAGATACACGAAGAATGGAGGGTGGAACAACTTTAAAAAACAGTTCTTTACATAAAGTACATAGGTAGTATGTGTTTTTTCTATNTCTTGGTGCAGAAACTACAAACACCAAACAGTAGTTGAGATCTGAATAAAAAGCTTATGGAATTTAAAACTAATTGTGTACAAAATTAGAAACCTAAAAACTAATTAAATAAAATGTATTTGCATACTATTTTAACTTCACTGTGCGAGTGCTGTTCCACGCCAGGAATAAGAGATAAAATACATTACAGTCGATCAAGATTTTGGCATGAAGGAAGTGGTTTTTATTTTTTGAACCAGCTGCTTCTACAGGCTATTTGTTTGAGCCAATGAAACAGTGAAAGACACCTACTAACACTCACTGCAAAGTTCAAAGTTCAATGAGCCACATGCAGTTCATGTAAGATACTTAAGAAACTCAAATGCTACTTGCGTAATATTAGTGGTGCCTCGTGCCTACAGGCATAGTACTAGACTGTTTATATGATACCAAGTTGCTGTGGGAGATCGAACAATTTATAGCGAGTTGAGGTTTCCCATTTAGGGAGGTCACATTGGTGAGACAAAAAGAGGAGATTTCAATAGTGATTGTGTAATACTTGTTGTTTGAGCATTGTTCAAAGGCACTGCGTGTTGGTGTGAAAAACCGCTAGCCTGTGCAACAAGCAGGGTGTTCAAAGTATTTGGTTTCTTCAAGTACTTAGGAAGTTTTAGTTAGGCATATCCACATTTTCAAGGCATAATTATCAATTAACATATTTACAATTCAAATATTGTGATCAGGAATATAAACGTTTGATGCATCCCCATTCCTACAATTGCTTTGTGAGATTTGAGAGCTCGGGATGAAGTATCACAAGATGTGTAACATGTGACGGCCATGGTGCTGAAGTTCTTAAGAGAGTTTCAAAGGCCTAAAGAGGTGGTCACAAAACACATGCTGGGTACTGAAGTGTGACACANAGATTTTGAATGTGACTAGTGTAATTTTCTATTTGTTGTAAGGTAGTTTACACTCAACAGGTTTGTTGGATTTGGAGAACATGAATCCTTCCCAGTTTAGTTTCTGGTATTTTTGCTCGCACATGCGTGTATTCTGTGTGAAGGTGTGTAATACACCCATTCAATTTATATTATATCTGTATTATTTAGTTTGTTCTGGGCTAGAAATACTTAAGAAAGAAGGCAGGTTGAAGAGAAACTGAAACCGACAAAATTCTCTCTTCCTTTCTGTCTTCCAGTCTCCCTTAAAACTTCAATGCAAAAATTACATCACCTGCAAGCGGGATCCCATGCCATGACAGAGCATCAACCGGTGGTGCTGCTGCCTGAAGCGAGTGCTGGTTTTGGTCCACGGGGACGAATTCACATGGGTCGTGCACGCAAGTTTACAAACGAACAGGAAATGGCCATTGTCGGTATTGTACGTAGACATGAAGGCATTACCCTGAAAAAGTTGCAGGAAATAATTGTCGCAGATGAGACTATATTTGCAAACATACACCAGGTTGGGTTGAGTATTCTGCACAGAGTCTTGCATAAGTACAGAATGCTTCTTGGTTCTAGTGCAAAGTAATAGTCAACGCCTGGACAGTTTATAGTTTGGAAAAAGGGAGACTGGCGACAGAGAGTGATTTTAAATTGTACGGATTTCAGATTTTTTTTATTAAAAATAGCTCCATTTCTACAACTAGACTGTCTTTTAAAGAATCTCTACACTTTTTCAATGATTATCTTGATGGATTATATACCCAGGGTTATATTTGTATGTGGACAACATTTACCATTTATGGAAAGAAGAAAACAGTATACAGACAATATTATTTTTTGTAAGCGACGTACTGTGTATTAGAGTAGTTCTTGCCCATTACTGTTCATGACTTCGTACTGTTCTTCTGATAAACTATTTTTTTTTTAATTCTAAGAGAGTTAGTTTGAAATGAATACTTGAACATTGACTAGTGTAGTGAAGCATTGGGTTCAAACTGTGGCAGTGTCTGTTGAACATGGCTGTATTGATAAATATTATTAAAGTTATTGTGATTTCAAGGAATATCACTATGATAACTATCACTTTAAGCTCGTTTGGTGGGAAAGAAGTATGATGGCAGTGTGGTCATATTTGAGACTTGCATACGTCTGTTCTTACAATTTAAGAAAAGCGCCAGCTGCCAGGTGCTTGTTAAGAGATAGTGTTTTGTTTAATATTGTACCAGTCTTTAAATAGTGCTATCTAAGTTCTTTAAAATTGAAGGTGAAAGTAGATTACTGCTTGATTTAATATTGAACTATTGAGCATAATTCTATTTTTGAGTTTTAGTGAACTCCCATCCTGCCTTGACAAAATTTAATATTGGCATGTGCCTTCCTGTCATTTCTTGCATTTATTGTGTTTCTTTTCCTCTAACACAAATATGAAGCATATATTTAAATAGCCTATGTTTGATAATGTGTGTTTTCAGAAGTGATTCCTGTTTAGTTTTAAACTTGTACTTCTGTAAATTCAGTCTTGTTATGGCATTCTTGAAAAAATATATGTGATTTGCCCAAACTTGTGTGTACACTTTATTTATGTAAGTAGTTATGGTCACCCTTTCAGAACCTGTTCGTAAGTGATCTGATTGTAGAGTACAAGTTTGGCGAATTATTGATTTATAAACGAGTTGGTCATTAAACCAACAAGTATTTGGCGTTTTCTTTGATTGTTAGAAAAACGGTGCTGTTTTAAAGACACACCAAGTAGGTGCATACAAAATAGCTAAAGTTTCTGTTGCATACTCAGAAAGACAATTTGCCCTTCAGTTTCGTTATGAAATTGCCCTTGCCAGGAAGTTATTTATGAGGATGGATGATGAACTGGAGTCTGATGTTATTTGATGATCGACTACAAAGGTTTTGTTTTCGTGTGCTGGTGGAATGTCAAACAAGGTAAGCTGGGTACCAAATATGTTACACTGCCTGTATTTGTAATGAAAGAGATGTTATTTACTTGTGGTTTTGAAACATTCACTGGAGTTTTGCTCGGTAAAAGAATACGTTAGGAGCTTGAACATATTTTATGCTAGACAAGTGTTTTTGTAGAAACAAATTTTAAATCCAATTTAATTTCCGCATATTTCGACAATATTTTGTGTTTGAAAGTATAAGGGAATGGAGGACANACTAGTTTCTAGTGATAGCGGTGTTAGTATTAATAAATGCTTACAAACACGTTTATTGTTTAATGAGACTTGGGGAGATTTTATGAAGGGAAAATATCTGAAGAAAAATATGTTCACGTTTGGTGTGATATTATTTCAGTAAGTTTTTTTTACCTCTAAGAAAATATTATATAAACCTTATGTTGTACAACCGTTTAACTCACATAGACACTTCTTTAGCTTTTGAGAATAAAAAAGTCATGTTCTGCCTTGCCAAGGCATGTCTTGCATAGCTCTGGACACCGCACAAGGTGGANTATGGGTTTTACACCCAGTGAAGAGGTTAGGTCTGTTGCTGTGGTTGTCGTACATAATTCATCATCATTAGTAAATTGTTAAACATTTCTAGTGACTCAGGATATGCACTGCTGTATTGGATTTTTTTNTNAAATTTGGATGTTGAACATTTTGTAAGAGTTTAAGTGTCTAGAACATATGTAAAATATAGAGTTATGATTTGTGATTGACCACAGTATTGTTTGTAGATAAGGACAATAAATAAAACACAAGTATGTTTTCATATTTTTGTGTTACCATTAACTAGAGGTTGTTGCAGTACAGCAAGACTATTAGCACAGCGGAGTTACCCTATAAGTGGATTTAACTGTGCATTTNTTGTGCAAGCCTATTTAATTAAACTATACAATGTTTAATTTGAACTATGTATGAATTTTGCTTTATGCGCTGACTTCAGAACAATCGCTGTGTTAATGTGGGCTTGCATTTAATAATATTCTTGTTGCTTGTAATGATTTTAGAATTTATATTGACCTAGTGGGGTAGAATATCCACGAGAGCTTTCCTGTTTGGTGTGTACAATATAATTGTCTTTATTAGTTGTATACAAAAATGCTCTTTAAAATTAACCTCTGTACACAATGTCTGATGAACTAGTTAGTGGATGTAGAGTACTAGATAGCAGCATCTTGCACATTAATACTGTATGATAAGCTATGCACAATTTTTAGCTGTAAGCTGCACCTCTGGTTGAATTAATGAGCAATATATGTACAATTGTAAGGTTCTGGGTTTTACTGGTGTTTCCGAGTTTTTCAGTTTTTTTTTATAGAATCTGTCCATCTAGAAACTTCTGATAGCTTAGGAATTATTTTTTTTGATATTGAATACATACATTCTTAGTGGATGTAAAACTGGAATCCGTGTTTCTTGAATTTTATTTCATGTTTCGTACGCAAACAAAAGTAATAAATTGCTGCCCAATTTGCCTGCATCTTTAGCTTTCGTATGTGAAACGACTTATGAATCATAATGAAAAGGCGAGTTGCATTGTCATAATTTTGGTTTGTAATAATGAATTGGTCTACAAATAAACAAATTGATCAACATGGTTGACAAGTTTCCATTTGTTTATACTGATATTATAGAAACTAACAAACAGCATATAAGGTTTATTTCTGGTATCACACTTTTATTCCTTTGATACTTTTTTTTATGTAAATTTGTTTTAGGAGGAGTGTGTCTGAAGATGAGAAAATAATATACCAAAAGCACAATAAACCAAAAAGTGCAATTACTAACAGGCCCTGTAATATCATCTTCATATGAAAAATATACTTTATCCTGTAAAGCATGTACCTCTTAATGCCATATGCATAGTCACA
>KZ879683.1:0-11281 GCA_003456935.1 Machilis hrabei
ATTGGCTGTGAATTTTTGATCATTTGCATATTCGGTCGAAAGGTGTTTGCATGTAAAGTTTCATTACTATCGGATTATTTTTTCGGGGTGCGTCGATTTTTTTGTCTTAGTGTGTATTACTTGACATTTAGTACAAAAAGGGATAATTGGAGTAGTAAACCGGACCATGATAAGTCAACCATCTCTCATAACAGAAGTGTGGGGTTCAATTCCCACGCAAGGCTGCGTGTTGTGAATATCCTTTAGGGGGGGTCGTGGTTGTCCATTGACCTTCACTAACCAAAATACCTATTATATATTGGCGTAAAAAAATCCATCTGGTGTCGGTACAACGTAAAACAACACGTATCATGTGCTGATATGAACAAATATTTACCAAACTTCTTGGAACAGACAATTTTCCTTTTTCTAGCTCTTGATCAAATTGCATTAATTGATTCTGTAAGCAATTTTCTTTGTAAACTCTTCATTCTAGCCAATGCCAGTCACTTTGCTTATTACAAGGACTATTTAAGAGGATGCATTTGCCCTCTCCAAAACTAGATTGTACTGTCTTTGAATTATTTAATAAATACCATGATTGCATTAGTTNTGTTGACGTCTTATGAAAACGCCTACACCTCATAAGAATTATAATTCACTCAAATATGTTAAACTACTGTAGTCGTGCTATTTATTACTTGCCGTCATTACTAGAAAACTTTCAACGTTTCGCCGCATGTTAATGTGGCTTCCTCACGGATAAACAGCTAAATACTAATGACAGCGACTAATAGCCCAACTAGTTCAATATATTTGACGAAGAACTCGCTGAGTCTTTGATTCTCCACAATTAAATCACCTAATAGAATTAGAATTGGTGCCAACTCTTAAAAAGTGTAAAGAGTTTCAATGCTGCGCAACTTCTTTGAGCAATAACAGGTCTGTGATGCCCTTAGATGTTCTGGGCCGCACGCGCGCTACACTGAAGGAATCTTCTGTTTGACGTATAACATCACAGATGCCAGTCATATATCCTGGAACATGTATGAGATATTACGAAACTTGCGGGATATCCCACTAATTCCCATATGTCTGAAAATACGTTATTATATCTAAGACATACTACAGATATCCCCAAAACTGTGAGACATACGTGCAAAATTTAAGGTATCTTACAAATCTCCTCTANTTCTGAAAATAGGATATCCTACCAGAGATATGCCAGGAATATATCAAAAAGTCTTTGGATATTTATGAGAGAATGAACTGTCCTAGGGATATGTTGCGCTATGAGGGAAATTTCATACTAGTAACAAATATCCAAGGATTTATGTTGCCCCTTGACCACGTTGGTCAAAATCTGTCCACGCCTTCGAAGGTTGTCGTGGAACACACTGACTATTTAAAGCAAGTATACTACATTATATTTAAACAATGACAAAAATCACTAACTTATGTGAGATATGAACCCACAGTCTGGATACCAATTCAGTCCGTTGGTAATTTGAGTTTATGGTCCCAGAATTCTGACTGCGATTGTCTAATTGAGACCCCATCTGCGTTGTAATGACGCTTCAGGATGATTGAATTTTGCCACTCACTCGACACATAGCCATCCGGTGGTAGGTTATTTTACATCGAACATTTATCGATGGGACCCCACTTTTAACACCTCCAATCATATCTTAATGTGGAGTGCTTATCAGGCAGACTCGTACGATAACCCTTTATACTCAGGGCTAGAAGTCAGCACCGGGATTTGAACCCGGGACCTCCCGATCAGGGGGCGAGCACTCTAACATTAAGCCAACCTGTCGGTGACACCCAGACCAGCAACATTGTCATCCTAAGGACAACCTGTAAGCCTTGTTTCTCTTGGTCTAAAATATACCCTGTTATGGCCTTGAAGGCATAAACCTTAACTTATACTCTACCAACCTTTACTCCGAGAGCCACAGCAGCAACCGAAATGACTGTTCCAAGTTCATGTCCTGAGTAACCAATATGAACGTCAGGAAACTCATTCTTGTAAGTTGTAAGAACTCTTAAATTTACATCTTCAGCGGGTGTTGGATAAGTTGATGTACACTGCAGCAAACAGAACTTGGAATTCAGAGGTTTCACAGTGTTGTAGATCTGACGAACTGTTGACATGTCCTGCATTCCTGGCAAGAAAATTAAAAGTTATTAACAATTGCAAAACACTTTCTTCTATACAATGTGTCATCATAATGAAAGCAGTACTACGAGAGTGGATCAAATGGAAATTACATTTTCATTGCTTTAATTTAAACTGCAACTATGAACTCATCAATATATTTTTCATACTCAAGTTTATCATTAGTAAACAGCGAAAGACTTATATTTGAGGTAACTAAATGACTACTAACTACCAATCATGGTTTGGGGTATTCTTTTCCCACAAATGATTATTGTTTTCGCTTTAGTGAAACATATTTTATGTTCATCATGACCTGTGAAATCCACTCTTCATATCATTCTACTGATTTTCCATAGCTTAGACAACTCGGCTGACTTGGCCAGGGTAACTTCTGATAACAGCTAGCGATATTTACGAAGCTGCCAACTACACCATTTCACGTTCCATTGTTTTGAACAGTACCCAAAAAATATTGGTATAACTCGTGGACTGCTGCAAACATTGCACGTGGTTGAGCAGAATAGTCTGTTTATGTGTTTTTAACACTTTTATCATCCAAATAAGCTGAACGAAAAAATTGTCTTCATCGGCAATCTCATTCACGCTTGGTCACCTTGCCTTGGCATCCTTCTTAAGCAAATAGGGTTTGTTTGGTTTCGGTTTGTTACGTTTACCGCCGTCAACCAAGGCAAAGAGCTACTACGAACACACTCTTTGAAATTCACTTGTTCTGTCCTTCCGTATCTACTTCTATGTACCCGTTAGCATCTTTCATAAATCCAGCCTCTACCTGTTGGAGACTTGGAGTAAACTTACAAGTTTGACCTTGTAATCTTGCAATCTAGCTTAGCTAATTGCATTGCATACCTTACATACTACATTCTCAATATCCGTACCTACTCATATACAGGGTTGGGGTGAGCTTCACCTGTTGAAATCACCATGGGCCGATTCATCTTTGCTATGTGTTCCAGCAATGGAAAATTGTTTGCATCACCAGACCCCACTTTTATGAATGGTACATCCATTTTGTTTAACAGATCCGCTGATACCTGAATGTATAGGAAAATAGATAGTCCAGGTTAGTTTAAACCTTGTAATTGTTACTGATTTTTTAAATGAGAATGGAAAAATTAATAATATCTAGTGTTACACAAGTCAGTGTCATAGGGTGAACAGTCGAGGCAACACATTTTAGACGGAATTGCATGATTAATGTGAATTTTAGTTTCCCAGACAACAGATTTTCACTTTAAAAGATGGTTACTGCATATGAACTTTAACTAATTCGTGATTTAAACTTTTATAAAGCCAAGAATACACAAGAATATATACAAGGTTAGAGTCGGTACTACTCAGTTTAGTGCCGAGCATTCGAGTTTGTTAAAATGTGATGATGTGCTGTTTAACGTCCACTCAACGCATTAAGGTTATATCGGAACGGTCAACCACTCACTTCTGCTCAATGGCACGATTATGAAATGATGATGTACACTTGTTTATTCAGACAGTGAAACACCCATGCCTTGACCAGGATTCGAACCCGGGACCACGAGCGTGCTATGCTAGTGACTTAGCCACTAGGCTGCCGTGGCCGGCTGTTTGTTAAAACTTCTTGGTTTATTTAGTTATATTAAAGTAAAATAACAATGTCTTAATTAGCATTATAGACCATATTAGTTACCATCTTTTTGTTATAACTAAAACATTGGAGTCATGTATGTTGCTATAGCAAATATAATCCTGCTAACGTATACAAGTGTTCCTTACGTGAGTTTTATAAGCTGATGGAATCACATTTGCCAGCACAATAGACTAGACTTAGGAAGCCGTTTTTACCTTATGTCATTTGAACTAGATAAAGCAAGAAACTTTTACCAATCTTAAGAGCAGTCTTTAGATCGAAGTGTGTAAACATGGTGTCGCGGTTTTTTAACTCGCTTTTAACACCAACCACTACTACCTTTTGAGTTTTTTCTACACTCTTAAAAGGAGACTACATTTCTCGCAGAATCTTTTCTATGATCTACAAGATATAAGTTTCTTACACCTCCCTTACCTTTTCGCCTTGCAATGTTCAGATACATTTAATGTTTTAATGTGAGAATTTGGAGATGGAAGTTTGAATGACAGTTACGCGGATCTAAAATGAGATTTAGACGTAAGAGAGTCAAAACAGACTTACCTCTTCCCCAAAACTTGTGATCCAAAATGGTGTAGTAGGATTTAAAGCTCCACCCAATGAGAAAGGATAAAATCTTCTCCTACTTTCCATTTCCTCTACTAGATCTGGTATACACTGTGTTGGTGTTTTGTTCGAACATTATTGAAGCTGACTTTAATACTTAACCTGATTTGCTCTAAGAGATGGGAGATGACCCATCTCCGTTAGGTCAGACGTTCTACTACTTACATCTCATTGTGGATCTCTATAACTCTACTAAAGTCTTACTACACACGTCCTATAGGCCCCTATGTCATTGTAGATGGGCGTTACAACAATAATCCGGTTATATGAGTTCTTCATTCATGGACCTCATTCTTATTTTTTATCTGTAGAATGGTTGACCCTCAGGCCACAAGGAAACATTTCAATCAGTTGTGCAGTGGATTTGGTTACATAAGAATAATAAACATTTAAAATTGGTTAACGTACGCAGAATCCACGTACGCAAATTCTATTTAAACAAGTGCACGTACGCAAAATCCACGTACGCAAATGCCAGGAACGCAAAATCAATCAGCCCATTTCTTTTATATCTGCTTTTAAAGGAACTTAAAAACTGCAATAGTATGTAAGGAAGGAAGCAGGCAAACACTTTTATAATATTTATAACGTGAAGACAACACAACTGAAATAGGCTAACAAAATCGTAAGGTTTTCCGTGGACAACTTTATCCACAAAATACGGACTTGAAATATTTCATTCAAAACGTAATTCAGCTCACATTAATATCCCAGAAACATTTCTGTGATTGGTTGAAATAAGAACGCCACCATATTTATATCCCTTAATAACTCAATACCTGAGAGTTTGTAACAAGCCAATTATAATAAAGTTTTACTGTAAATTTCGAAGCTTTAATGCAATTTAATTAGGACTAAAATATTTTAGGTTCTATGAACATATAAAATAAAATTCATTTCTTAAATGAAAAAACAGTAATACTTAAATCAGGATAAAATGGTAGTTAAAGTAACGGACAGTCTACAATGAGATTTAAGACGTATGTAGTAAGATTTAAGTAACAATGTAGGAACGTTTTTGTGGTCCATAATACTAGCACCAATGCAATTTCACATTTTTTTTTAACTCGGGGACTACCGTCAGACGATACAAAAGGGTTAAAATACACAGAAGGCTTCTTATTCGAACTCAACTTACTAAATCCATAGCTGACGCTGTAAATAGGACTCCAGTTTCTTTCTCAGCAAAATGCTGCAACTCCTTTATCTGTGCTTCAGAAAATTCCAAATGTTGTTTATGTTCTCCATATGTTGGGCCCCAAGAATTAGGACCAATGTAAGTGCGATTCAGNGCAGCTTTGTTAAATTTAGACTGCAAGTCGCTTTTCTGAAACTTGACGCAATCAGCTCCACATTCCTGTAACAAAATGTAAGGATATATATTTATGTAGGTTAAATTTCTTATTTTAAGCAAAATGACCCATTACAGGTGTCGTTGCGCCGTTAAACGTAAAATATATCATCATCTTCTTTGAATACTACTAAAGAGACTGCATATTTTTTACGATTCGATGCTAATGTTACCGCGTTACTTCCATGTGGTAACTTTTCTCTCATCTAAGTTATCATGTCATAACATCCGTTGGATACACCTAAAGATGAACCCCAAAGTTACAAAACCTAACCTTTGATTTTGTATATTACCCCTATTTAATTTTAATATGTTTCAGATCATATAGCTATCAAGCTATATGGTCGCGTACAAGACCAGTCATCTTATCCAGACAGGCTCTTTAAGTGGAGAAATAAGCTTTCTTTGAAACAAAGCTGACTTGGCCGAATGGTTAGAGCACCTGAATATTGAACCCCCGAGAGGTTGCGGGTTCGAATCCCGCATAAGGCATGGAAGTTTGTGATGTCGAATGTGTGTAAAGAATGAAATAGAATAATAACCTATATATGAGCAGGGCTAAAAAAAAGTTGAAAATGGGCGCAAAAAGTATAACTTCACATAAAGCCGACAGTTCGCGTTCACTTTGTTTTTCGTGTTCACTGCCTATTTAGAGTATACTGCAAGGTCACATGTTGGCATATGACTACCGGCTAGCACTCGGCTGCCGACATAGGTTTGGCGGCATTTTACCTTCGGCCCGCCGGATTGAAACTGACAAATGCGGATGCGGTCACGTCACGGAATTACGCCGGTGGCCCGACTATTTCATATGGTAGTGCACCGGCGGGCCGACGATGTTTTGCACATGGGGAGCCTACATATTTATTAGTTTTGTTTATTGGCGCAGCTCATACCTAGCAACAGATGGGAGAAATCATATTACTGAAATTCAAGATGTTTAATTAACATTGGCAAACAGTTCATGCGCGNATAAGTGATTCGTTTGNGGGATTGCTTGAAATATATAAGAAACAATCTTATTAATACCCTGTAAACCACAATAAGCATTAATTGTATACATTAACCACATAAAGCCCTATGTATTCTATGTTCTACTTATGACAAGATACAAGTTTTTTTACCCTACCAATTATTCTTGTTTTGTTACCGATTATCTATTTTAGATTTCGTTGATTAGTTCTACCTATTTCTGACAAAGAAACCACGTCTATCNTATTTTAACCTCTANTGTGAACTGTATTGGATTAAAATTTAATTTGGCATACATTGGCCCTACGAAACCAAATTTAATGTGTTTTGCTCACCTTTGAAGTAGATATTAATTTTTTAGCAATATTAATATCACCTTGGTGGTTTTGTCCAATTTCCGCTATGATAAAACAAGGATGGGATTCACCGATCCACTTCCCGTTCCCGACATAAATATCTTCTGTCATGGTACACTTTTGTATCTGAAAGAAAGCGAGAACGTACAAATGTATTAAATTGTGTATTGTACAATAGATGTAAGTCTTAGCACACATTGTCAAAGGATATCCACCGTGGACATTTTCAGAATACAGTAAAATATGCATTTTAACGTTGAATGTAAATTCATAGCTATCCGCAGTATATGGAAGAAGGGCTGCCCGGATTTGACGATAGTCCTTAAGAATAAGCACTCATCAGATGCAAACTGACTTCCAAATTACTGAAAGTATCGTGCCTTAATCATTACCACTCAAGTTAAGACATAGTAAAACGACTGCTGTAGCACAACAGAATGTACTCTGTACCAAATAACACTTGCAATTAAAGTATTAATATCTATTGTGACATGAAATTGGAATCCATCAGTGTGAGGTCGAGGCCACACAGTACGCTTGTTATTATATGTACGCTACTTTTGCGACGCAAATATAAAACTCCCTTTGTTCATAATGGGACCGGCCACGCAGAGATGCGTACGATATATATGTTAATACGGCAGTCCTAGATGCGTCGCGGAGTATTTGGTTCATTGACGGACAGGTGCACAGACAACTTGTGTCGTATGTTCGTACAGTCTCCTCTAGAACTAAGTCCTCACGTGCTTTTCTTATATTTTCTTCCCATCAGATGACTGGTTTCATATAAAATAAGCTTACAGTGTGACCACGATATGTTAGCTAAAACATATCGTACATATCACTCTGTGTGGCCTGGGCTTTAAAAGGGTACACTTTGAATACTGGGGCGATCCAATTTCCTGTCATATCAGATTTTGCTGTACTAATCCAATTGTAACTGTTATCAAGTTCAAAGTACGTTCTGCCATGCTAGTGAAGCCATTTTAGCCTTAATTCATTCACTATTATATTTGCAAATTCGAAGACACTATTGCAGCTGCAGAGGGCTGACTCTTCCAAATAAAAAGCAAACTTAGGTTTGTGTCAAAAATTGATTCAAACAGTCGCTGTGTTCTGGAGGATTACATAGTGAAGTGTTAGAGTGATGATAAATATGAAATTATCTTCTTACTAACTTGCGCTGTTCACCTGCGTTCATATGGAAACAGTCTTAGAAGCAACAGCTCAAGGACCACTGTTTGGTTTGAATGTCCTGTGTGTTGGAATACTATGATAATATTAATTTGACAATCACCTACTACAGTACTTACCTCAAGCTTTCGATTGGTAGTAAATTTCGGATTGTAATATCTCTTGCCAAAAGGATGAAAAATATTTATAAGTACATGGGCTTGGAATTGTATCTCTGCCGAATTCTTCCACGCTGCTAAGGGAAAAACTCCATATATGACAGAGCAGAACACAAAGTTACTTTTTATTACATGAACTGTATTCTATGAAATGAACACACATTGTAGTAGATCTAACGTATAAAACAACGGCAATACTATCCAATAAATGAAAAGCCCTGGACATCTATGAAACACTGCAGTACCATTTTTATTTATATGGTATGCCATGTTCNTCTTTCTACGTTAAAATCATTAAAACATGCTATTTCTCTTTCTTTTGTTCGTTAGATGCAATGAAATGTTCATTAAGTCCATTGAAATAGATTTCCCTGACAAAGAGTGACTTTATGATATTTTCTGTCCTACGGGGAGTTGCTTCCTCAGCGATGTGGAATAGCTCAATATTGATAATTCCTGGACCCATCTGCAAGTGGCAAGACCGACCTGGCTGTCTAGTCTAGTAGTTAGTGTACCAAACTNTAGATCAGGTATTGTGGATTCGAATCCCGTAAGGCATGACTGTTTACGTTGTCTGTGGGTTAAGGACAAAAAGTAACCACAAATATGTTTGTGCATGAGCAAAATTACTCAAAAGCACAGTAAAAGTGGGGGTGAAGATTGATAATTTAGGCAAGGGATATTACAGCCCGCAATTTTACTGTACGTTTCGAAATCATTCTGTATATTAGTTAACCAATATATCCAATATGTTGTACGTGACGTGCTTAACGCTATTGACATCGATATTGCCTTCTCTTTGTAAAACGAAACGAGTTTAAGTCATAAAACGAATAAGTTTATCTTGACTCGATACTACATAAAAGTGATATACTAAAAACTTGCAAATTGTTTGACCAAAACCTCGTAAGGTATCAAAATCGATTAATTAGGAGAACGTAAAATACAGGATGGCAAGAAAGAAATTGGATAAAATTTGTTATAAATCGCTTTTATATTACTAAAGATACAAGAAGAATGAAAACTGTGAATGATTAAGGAAGTACAAATGCTTACAAACGAGAAACGATTTTTTAAATTGAGAAAGTATAGCTAGTAAATGTGGTGATACTTAAAATCCGTTTAAAACAATGGTTCTTGACATCTAGTAGTGGCATCTGTCTAGTGAGTTGCAATCACACAAAAGGTAGACACTATTTATCTTGCAGTGTTAAAAGTCAAAGTGTTNGAATTGTATATAACATATTTATTTTACCCACAAACAGGCCAGATGTTAATGACATAACTTTTTTCTAACGAAGCTTTGCTGCAATATGGCTCGGGAAGTAACGATATATATTCCTATCTGATTTTGCTTTTCATCTCCATCTAGGTTATTTATTTTTTTCTTCTGGAGTTAAAACCGAGTAATACGTCCTGCAAAGAATTATTCAAATATAATATTTTTTTTTATTCACGTCTCAATTCTTACCATTTCAACATATTCCTCAAAGTGCATANAAATTTCNAAAGAAATCTCGGTTTTATCTTATTAATGGATACAGTTTATAAATACACTGNCGGGAAAAAATACGCGCGACTAAATCGCACCAATTCTTACTTCAAATTCAAATTGGTGTAAATTCACTAAATATGACTCAAATTGCATGAAATGTTTTGTCCTTATAGGGCAAACATTTCTCTTCAAAACCCTTCTAATAACTTTCATTTATTCACACATCCCGCCCAACGGCACAGCTAAAACAAAATATATGCTTTTGGTGAAAACATTCAGAACTTTGGCACCATCTGTAGACCGTATTTTCGAATTGGCGATAATTTCATTAAAAGCATTGTAAAGTTTGAACTTTTGTAACTGACATAAAAAAAATTGAAGTCATTACGACGTTTTCTAAGGAAGATACGGCGTTTTGAAGGTAACTCTGCATTTTTACGTTTTTCAGATAATTGTGTAATGTTGGGCAATGAACAGCGTTAAAAGTCGAAGTGACAAGCGTAATCATAAAATTTGTTATACACGGACGCACGGACGAAGGCACGAATGCATGCATGGATGCACGGACGCTCGCACGAATAGACGCACGCACGGACGTATGCACGGAATGCATGGCCACATGCACGAACGCATGGACGTACGAACACATGCATTTACGCATGAACGTTCGGATGCATGCACGAACGCACACACACACACACACACACGATGGGTAAAATACGTCCGACAACCTCCTCGTGGTGCACATCGGGTAATGCTAATGGCCGCGGTATAACACATTTTATGATTATGCTTGTCACTTCGATTTTTAACGCTGTTCATTGCCCATCATTACATAGTCATCTGAAAAACGTAAAAATGCAGAGTTACCTTCAAAATGTCGTAATAGCTTCAATGGTTTTTTTTTATCTCGGTTACAAAAGTTCAAACTTTACAATGTTTTAATGAAATTATTACCAATTCGAAAATACGGTCCACATATAGCGCCAAAGTTCTGAATTTTTTCACCAAAAAACATATCTTTGGTTTTAGCTGTGCCGTTGGGCGGGATGAGTGAATAAATGTAAGTTATTAGAAGGGTGTTGAAGAGAAATGTTTGCTCTATAAGGACAAAAATTTGCATGTAATGTGAGTCATATTTGTTGAATTTACACCAATTTGAATTTGAAGTAAAATTGGTGCGATTTAGTGGCGCGTTTTTTTTTCCGCCAGTGTATGACTGCTATTTGAGCAGACACAAGGCATTTGCAAGTGAAAGTTGAAATTCGTTATTAAAAGTCCTCGGGTCAATCTCAGAAGGACACAAAAGTTTCTCATTACACTCTAAAACACGTTACATCAAATATTCTGTGTTTGGCCTATCG
>KZ879691.1:17903-29093 GCA_003456935.1 Machilis hrabei
TTCTACGCGGCAGCCCGCTCCCGCTCTCGCAGTGCTACCAACCCAACCGCACGTTCACCGACTGACTGCCGAATGTGATTGCCAGCACTACCCCCAAATAAAATAACGGCGGTCGGTCGCAGCGGCTGACCGCGTGCAAATTTAGTACAGCGGTCAGCCGCGGCGGACGACCGCTGCGGCCTGCCGCCGTGAATAAAAGAAGCCTAAGGTATGGTCTGAAAAATCGTGTAAAAACAAAGAAACATTCAAAAGTACCATAAATAACAGTTTGTCATTCCATACACAAAAGAAAGTCACTTTACCAACACTGAATTAAATAAGCAGTATTGAGCACCAAAAAGTAAGCTCATGCTTCATAATTATTACTGTGCTTAGCTCGCATGCATCACAAATGTCTGTCAAGATCACAGTTTTAGACCGAGTCAAACTGTTCAAAACCGGACCACTGGGCTGAAACCGGATCACTAGGCACAAACAGGGTCTATCTCTGGATGTGACTCCTTTAGACTTTTTGCTGTGGGGATGTATTAAAGTGTGTACGCAACCTTAACTGAAAATGTTGATCTGCGTTCAAAAACTACAGGTGCAGCTACAAAGCCATGCTTGGGGAATCTGAGAATACATTAATTACAAACGGAACATTATTATAATGTCACATTTTTGTACCTCCTATCAATAAAGACATGCATCCTTTCAACGCAGTTACGCTAATTTGGTTCGCCCTGTAGCCTACACTGTGTATACCCATAATTAAAATGAAACATTTACAGTATTAAGCCTTGAGTTTACACGTTCTGCGTATGGATTGACGATAATTATGGTTTCGCCTTCAATAAAAGCTGCAATTATAAATTTCAGTGACAGTGTTTGAGGACACTTTTTCTTTCCGATATGCTCCCGGCGCATGTCAAACGACCTCCACGGAAAGGAGAAGTAAAAATAATACAAAAATAAAGCAGTCTTTGTTTACGAGCACGGCTCACCATTGATTCACTGAACCACACCCCTTCAGACCTGTGCATTGTCATTATGTCACTGGAATGCGCGTCTCTTATGATTGATGACTACCTGTAACTTTCATTACCCGAGTCGCATCTCGGCAAGCCCACACTACGCAAATGATAGTGCAACAGCTATTCATAAATAACATCAATAGAACCGAACGTTTTTTATCACGTTAATGTCATTAAATGCAGGCCGTGCTTGTTTTATACGTGTATTAATGATCTGAAGCATACCGCGGTATTTTAACTGCTGTGGTCATTTTCATTGAGGCTGAGAAGCAACTCTAGAATGATGTGTGGTGTTCAACGCCCTATCGACACTAGACAGAAGATTTCTGGTCGATGAAAAGATCAGTGAAAATAATAATGTAACTCGCAAAGATCCATGCCTTACATGGGATTTGAACTCACCTCCTGATGTAGCGCTAAAGACCCTAATCAACTCATGAAATCAGATACTGAATCTACTAGTGTCATAGGCGCCGACTTTTCTAAATTGTCACGGGTGTCCACGGCGTATACACGATGAACAGCCGGGAAAAATATATAGACCAAAATAAGCAATTATTGAGATAATAATTGAATTGGTTTGTTATCAACCAAATAATTGAAATACAGTTAGAAAAAGTTAAGTAAAAGAGTGATCGAAAACGACAATTAACAGACTGTTTGTAAAACAATAAAAACACAGATAGACATTAGACGGTCGTCGAAGGTGTAGTTTTTGTTAAAATATAATTAATTACGGTATATTCACAATATATATAAAAATTTTCATTCCTAAGTACATCTTATAATTTCACTGGCAAGGGTAATGAACTATTTCGTATCATTTACGATTTATATGCTATAACGAGAAAAAAATAAAAGTTGCAATCAGATAATCTCACCAGTTACTGACATTTTAGAACACGACATTGGGATTTTAATAACATTTAAAATAAGGTTTGAAAAGAACACGTTTTTTTAAAGAACAAGAAAAAAAAATGTTTTGTTTAAAACATATTTTTTAAAGTATTTTTTTATTCTTGACTTTATTTTTTAAAAAACCCAAAAATATGTTTTATCTACAATTTGTTTTTATTTAAAACAAGTATAAACTGGCACTTGTGATTCTGGCATGGTAGACAGTAGATCCTATACACAAGGTTTTCATTTTTTTCTGCTATCTGTAATCCACTAATGCAATTAAAGATATCTATATTGCTTTCATAGATTTGTATTAGTGCCTATTTATTATATTTTTTAAATCCTGTTTTAAACATTTAAAAAAACATGAGCATGTGTTTTAAACATTTTGTTTAAAACATAACAACCCTGATTAAAAGCATTTAAGTAAAACTATAAAACTTGCAAGATTAAAGCTAAATGGACTTTAGTTTCATCTAGAACGTATTTTTTTTAGATTATTGGATATAAGTATTTTCTTAGTTTACCGGTACACATTATAAAATTCACCGGAGCTCCCACGGAGTCGGCGCCAGTGACTAGTGTAACATACAGAACTAACCATTCCTCTTGACTAAACATGTGTCGCCAGGACTTTAAATGACATAGTAATCTACAATGGTTCCAATGTACTGAAACATGTCTTATGGAACCCCCATCCGAATCGAAACGACACTTCAGTATGACTGAATTCTGCTATACACCCAACGCACACAGTCGGTGGTCGATTATTTTACGTGGGACCCCAATGTTAACGTGTCGCTAAGAAGACTTCTACCACGATTGAGTCAGCACTACTCAGCTCCGAATATAGTCTTCGAGTTTGTTAAAAGTTTCTTGGTTTATTTCACTTTATTTCAGCAAGTTCAAAACGGCTTCACAAGCACGATTTAACATACGTCTTACCACATTATAGTTATAACTGTATCAATATATATTTAGTTTTTACCGTGTTTCTTTGTTTTAACGTCCGTCAAACCAAACTGATAACACGTTTCATGATGCTGTTGACATTAAACTTCCCTATACGGTGTTGGTGTTTCAAAGTTAAAACGTTTTACAAATAATAAACACGCACACACACTACAAATGTTTGTAGTTTCACTAGTAAACTAGTTCTCGCGGGATCTCGCCTCTTATAATGAATAGGGATACAAGAAAAGTTTGTACTTACTATTCGCTGTTGAACCTAATCTCGCTAACACATTAAGCCCCATTTACGTGCAGCAACCTTACTTGGCAGTATGCTAATCTTACTTTGTTTTAGTCGACCAGCCTGTTCGGTAAGAACTTAATTACTTAACCGTGTTAGAACCAAATAAACAGTCAACAAATGGGCTCTGTCTGGTAAGGAAAAAAATGCTTCATCATTTTATAGTTCGACTACTGAATAATGGTAATGCTGTTTTCTGGTCAGATCTTCCTCCGCAGCAATGAGACTTTTTTAATCTTGGAGACGAGAAATTGGTGGAAGTGATGGAGAAGAGTTGTTTACGTACAAGTCTAGATTGCCTGAACAATCAAGTGGCTCGAATTTGCACCACTGGATACTAAACGTAACCAGAAAATGTAACAAAAAGCGTCACAATTATGGGAACATTTTCGGGTAAGTAGGAACAATTTTCAAACGACTGACTTCGATCTCTTGCTGTAAGAGAACCATGTAAGGAATGGCTTTCAATTGGTTGTATTTAACAGACTATTAAGCTCTACGTTTTTTTCTCTCCAAATTATGTGGAGCGAGTCTGTATTTATTATTTCATTTAATTTTTTTTTATTCTGTCTATTCCTACTTTTCCCATATGTTTGTGGTATTTAGGAATACGATGATAACGATATGGTGTTTTACGTCCGGTCGACACAAAATGGGTCATTAGGGACGATGAAACAATGTGTATTGTTATTAATGAAGGTGAACTTAATTCTATGAACAACACACACATATAAGACAGCACAAACATCCATGCCTTATGCCGGATTCGAACCCGCAACCTCTCGTTCCAGGGCGCGCTATGCTAACCACTATCCCAAGTTGGTCGGCTTTAGGAATACAATCTTTAGATCTCATCTCACAGAATCTATATCTAAAACAATAATGAATAACAACGAGTGTAAAATATTCAAATGAAAAGCCTTCCAAGCAGTATTTTTATTAGATATATTATGAAAGTTGCAGACTCTTTTTACGATACTAGCCTCTAACAAGTAAGCTATGAATAAACGGTAATAAAATATATTCTTGCTGCCAATCTCTTGATGGCCATTACTGTTTATTAAGATCAAATCCAAAACAAGTCGACCATGGTAGAGCAAGTAATTCTCATACCAGTAGTCGTGGGTTCGATTCCCACACAAGGCTGAGGTTGTACATGTTATTCATCTCCACTGATGAGAATAACCTTTGTTCATCGTCCTAAAATGACCCCTCTCATCTGGTATCGGGAAACGCAAAACACCACACATTTCATCATAAATAAAAAAACAACTATGTCTCTTCAAAATCTTGATTGACCAACGAAAGGAATATTTAGGGCCTATATTTAGTTCTTACTCCTTAAACCAACGTAAAAGGTCTTTGAAACTGAGGAATTTATTACTACACCAAATATTACACATATACATTTGTTCGACTGCATTTTCAAACTATCCTAGAAAAATGGACTAAAAATATGGNTTCGTTTAACAATTAACCCCCGAAATGTATTTTCCGATCTCCCTTGTGGGTATGACTTACAGGTACCGTACCAACCAATACGTCAACAGGCGCGCAATATTAAATTGAGAACATCTTGAACATGAGGTTGGACTAATGGACTTCCTCGATACAGAAACAACTCATCCTCGACCGAACCGACAGTCCTGAAACAAAAACGCACTACAAATGCTAGTGGCTTATATTTTGGAAGAGCATAGACAGCTAATGATTTTTCAAATACTGATCATCAGTTTGGTCATTTTTTGTTGAATGGTGCTTCAAGAATTCAAAAATTCATAACAAGATTCAGATCGGCCGAAATTATATGTTGTGTTAAACATGAGCAGCTTACTGGACATTCATAGCCCATCACTAGCTGTGCTATGTTTTGCTAAGGGCTGTTTTGAAGTAAGCTTAGCAATGGAATCACCTAGCTAACCAGTCAACCAACCACACCCAAAGGTTTAACAACCATTGCAAACGACGTACAGGTGTCATAGCCCCCAGCATCCATATTCCCTACACATGCCAACAGCAAACACCACCAGTCCACAACACATTCACTTCGCTGTACGGCAATATCAGGTTGTAAATTTGTATGAGAAGGGGTTCAAAGGCCTCTTTCTACACCAGGCTAAGTACACCTCAAACTTTTAAATGCACAAATATTTGAATGTGTGTTTGTAAAAATTACATTCACTTGAACCTTTGGCCTTCAAGAAGAAAAATATGTTCAAGTCATGATGCAAAAACTGACGTAAAACAATCAACAGCTCGTATTATTTAGCACAGTGTGAGCTTCAAACACGAAAGCTATTTATTAGCGTGTGTGTTGTGGAAGCCAAAGCTTTTAACTCCGAAACAAAAATAGCATAACATCTTATGTGACGTTTAAAACGCCACTCAGCTCGACATTATCCATTGTTTGTCTGGTTAGCTGTACTTGCAAGTAGGGTAGGTACCGTATTTAATTGGAAAATGTCAGTTCCTATGGCACAGGAACTTGTGATTCTAATACAGGTTAGTTACTGTAAATTTTCTTAGGAATTTACTTTTTCTAATTGAATACATACCCTACAGCTAACCAGGCCATGGATAATGTCCAACTGAATAGCATAGAGGTCAGTCAAATCGTTGTAAAAAAACATTCAGATTAGAACACATTACAATTTCGCTGCTGTTAGAGGCTAAAGTTGCGGGTTCGAATCCCGCATGGCATCTATGTTGATTTTCTGAATAATAAGTAACAATGGGAAGTAAATGTCAATAATTAAACACGCAAGTTCAGGAATAAGTCCATATAAATAAATATAAAGACTGTAGGGGATCAACTCATAAATATCTTTCTGAACACGCATCTTGAATGAACCGTCAGACAAGAGAAGCTTGCTTACGAAGAGTGTAAAAAAATTATCATGCAGTAAGTTAGTATACATAAAAAAAATATGATTGAAGCAATGACAGAAAAAATAAACACTGATCACTACGACAGGCTAGAACTTGGGGTTTTCCCAAAACAAATCCCATGGTCGATTTACAGAAGAAAAGATAAAACCGCTTCTAGTGGCAAGCATAATATACCGCCTGTTCCAATTTGTGTCGGTCTGTAAAGTATTACTTATCTATAAAGATTAAAAAAAATTTGCGACAGTTCTGTTTTTAAAGTGTGTTAGATCTTGATGCTTGTTTAAATTCAGTTAATTCAAGTAATGAAGTTAGTATGTTCGTTCTGTCTACACCACATTTATATTGTTATCATTATTATTTCTATTAATAGATATATCATCAAAGTTTAGAATAGGTGTGTTCGTTGTAGTGTGGTCCTAGTTCCCATATAGCCTGTGAGTTAATAGCTTACATTCCGTTCATAAATATGTTGAAGAAAACTGAAGTGACTTCAAATTTTAAACATATTTTTGTCGAACGCCGATCTCATTATCCGAAGTGTTTAATTTAAAAAATAGTTTTCCCAGTTTTATCACTAACTACACAACCTGGATGCCCGTTATCCTAATTAATAAATTATNGAGTTATTCAAATTTGACGTCAAAAGCGAAAGCAGTAAAATCATATGCAGATTAAATTAAATATATGTAGGCCTAAGTTAATTAATCGTTCTTTGATACAGTGTCAGTCTATGACTGTCACTGTTGAAATCAGCTACGCTAGTACGAATGTTGGCACTTACCTTTATTATTAGGAGACGTCAGTTTTATTATAGCCTTAAAAGTTTGTTTTACATCCTCTCCTGTTGTCTGGGAAGGAACTACAGTCACTCAAAACATACACACGTGTTTCTTTCTTGCCTTTGTATTATTCCAAATACCAATTCAAATGTAATCACGTGCGCACCTCGGTGCACAAAAATCTTCTTAACGGTAATAAAATACCAGACAAATAAATATTTATTTAGCTATTTGTCTGCAAACTGTTTTGTATGTTATAAACAACACAAACACTTTAAAAGTAATAAACACTGTCACAGTANCAGCACAGAACACACACACACTCGCCTTCTTCTTCTGCAGCCACAAGCAGACTACAAGTACGGCTGCAGGCTGCAGAGACACCCCGCCAAATGAAGATTCTTGAGTTTGCCGCAGTGACTGCTGACTGGGTGGCGCTACGAGGAAGAGCGCTGTTGCCGAATGTTTCTATCACTCTCCCTTGGGCTCGTTGCAACTTAATCTGACCCAATAGCCTAGAAAACGAGGGTTGGTAATACAATATCAATATTTTTCATTCAAATTAGATGAATCACGTGAGAAACTGTTACTATAGATAGGCAATGGATTTTTTATGCTTTTTAATATCTCTTCGACCTCCTTAACCGTACTGGATAAAATTACACAACTTACTGTATTACTAAGGCCCTTCAATGGAAATGCTAAGGCTTGTGATAAATTGGCATCGGATCACTATACCCGGATTCAGCTGCAAAACATTCCACCGAAATCCATTTTCAATGTATTCCAATGTTTGTAAATGCGATTTCACGTTACTTCAATAAAACTAATTATATCACAATCTTTATTAGCAATCTCGAAGACAATTCTACCCAGATTCATAAATAAGTAGTGCCTGAAACTGGCTAAAACGTAATCTGTCAGAAAAGTGCCTTCTTTATTACATTAAGGACATTAATTATCTTGTATCACATCTGTCAAATGCGATTTTGAAATTATTACTTACCTGCTTGTCCGCTGTCCTGGACAGCACGTAGGCTATTATAGGAGATATGTCAAAAAGAAGAAAAAAAAAGTGAAGAAATATGAAAGTAATGTGGATTTACTTTTCTAAGCTTTCAAGCTATTTTATAAAAATGTTGTGTGTGCCACCAGGAACAAAATGAACCTGTTGGTATTTACTTTCCGTGTGCCAGATGTGAAAAAGTTTAAACTCTCGACTTTTTGTGCCTTTTCAATAAAAACTGTGGGAGCTATTCTATAACGACANATTTATCCTCTATGCATGTTTATATATATTTGTCCCGCCAGCGATATGCTTTTCTCAACTTTTAGCGTATGGCTGTGCGGAGAGAATAATAATACCAAAATTGTCCTTTTTATTTCAATAAAACAATTTTAATCACACCGGGGTATTAATTGCAAGTATATTAATTTAAAAATTCAAATTCGCGAATTTTTTCAAACAAAAATGTCTATGCAATGGGAAATCTTTTCAAAACCAACTTTGGTTTTGGCCGAGTAGTTTAAGGTCCAAGACAACTATTACCTGACGAGTTAGTGCCACAAAAGTACGGAATCGTAGTTTGTATACTTTAAAAGCAAAAGGCATTCATGAAGAACTTAGTCTAATTAATGTTTGGTTTGGTGGNAAAAGTGAACAAAAACAACTAACAAGCGTAACTTTTCCCAAACTGAGTCAAGCTAAAAGCATGAAAGAGTATAAAAATGGTTCCACACCTACCGATTAAAACGAATATATGTATGGGTTGCTGTGACATTACATGGAGCCCTTTATAATACACACCAGCAACAACTATTCACGCATATTTTTAAGGGCATGAAGGGTGTCGCGCGGCTTCGCAGCAGCACATCCATTCCCCCATGATGCGCCAAAAGCAGAGTTATTCACTACTTTTCTATACTTCAGCATTGTTCACTCTCAGTTGTGGTTTTGTATTTTATTAATGGGACCAGCCAAACCAGACAGGAAACCCAAAGACTTTCGAAATACTCTCCGGGCGGNGCTACTCAATTCAACCACAGAAGTAAAAATTAATCTAATTGAAGTAGTCTGAGCGACCTCCTCAAATTGAGTACTGTAATTTATATTTATAGTTTCAGAATTGCTGAACGCATTCCGCTTATAAAAAGTGCACTTGTCCGCAATAATATTGGACACATCTTCGGTTGAATATAGCCCTGTTTTGCAATAGTTTTACAACGAAACAATAGCTTTGCTCCCTTATTTTTAAATTTTCGTAGTTTAAGTACGAGTATCTGGCCTTATATCGGGGCACATAAGCTGGAGAACGCTGATATGGCAGCGCTGTATCATAACCGTAACACCATTTTCACACACACCGGCAAAGCCGAAGCCGGAACCGAATCCGGCGTTGGATGCAATGTATTCAGATTGAAACTTTCACACATAACCCAGCCCGGCAAAATTGCTGGCCCGGCATTCAGCGCCGGGGAATGCAGCCGGAGCTGAACTCGGCAAACCAAAAGTCGGACCCGGCGCCGGCTTGTCGGTGGCAATGATTCCTTATCAGTACTTGTTCACACGCTTCTAAATTGCCGAGGCCGGAGAACAATTTCTTTGATTTCATTCAATCTTTCGCTGTTCTCGTAAACGCGTAATTATACTTTTGTCTGATGCTTTTGTATGTCCTCAAGATGACCAAACTATTCAAGTACGCCAGTCTTACGCTACGCTTTTCAAAAAGCGTCTAGAAAACTTCCTTCCATATACCGAACAGTATCCAGTACTGTCTTTCACGTTTTCTGAATATTCGCCTAAGGTACAATAGCACAAGAAGATACCGTCTGTTGATATTAGGACACATTTTTCTTTTTCAAAAGTCAAAATAAAACTGGCTACTGATGAACGAATCAAAGTTCGTAGTCGGCGCCCTAAGTAACCACAAAGTAAATTGTTTACACTTTCAATGCTAGCTTCCGAATAAGGAAATAGGGTCCCACATTTCCGCGGAGGATTTGTGTATGTTTTGGCATGTATGTCTGACTGTAGTATACCTTCGCACTGTTTTCCTTAGTAAAATTACGTGTTGAGAATGTATTTTGTATCAGTAAGATGAAACATAAAAATAACGGACATTTTCACCATATTCAACCTCTCAAAACATCCGTGTGGGATCACAACAACAATTGGTATCGCCCCAGAAGCTAGTCAGCGAGGAGTCTTCGCTCATTCTGAAATCGCTCAAACTCGTTTAACAACAACGACTGAAATTTAACAAATTATGGCCCTAAGAGTCAGCAAAACTCAACTCCGTAGACTGTCTTCGTGTTTGTTACAAGTTTCTTAATGTATTTAGTTCTCCTGAAGTTAGATAAAAACTGCTTCACTTGCTTGACAGAACATACTTTGAACCATATTACAGTTATAACTAACTATATGACTGAACTCAAGTTTGGTGTCCCTTTGAACACTTTTTAATACTGACCTGACGGCATCCAATATGTCATCGCAACAGCCGGGACTTCAGTCGTATACTTGTAACAGCGATTTATTACAAAGTATGTTATATTGTTTTTACCTTTTTACCTTTCTTCAGAACTAAATAAATCAATCAACTCGAAGCACTCTACGGAACTGAGTAGTGTTGGCTCTAACAATCATCATGGTAGGGGCCTACTACAAATACAAAACGATTCACTTGCTTACGATTGTAGTCACATGAATTTATGCTGTATATAATGTAAATAATGAACTCATCTAAACACGAACTTCTCCTGCACACATAACAGACTAATTTAACTATTAGTTAAAATTTAACTTTCCTTTAACTGACCTTTGTGCAACCGGCCCTGAAAGCAAATAAAACTACTTTAATTTGAGTGGGGTTTTAATCATTCTCTAGGACTAAAGACGTTATTACGAGTACATTAAGCAACTAATTTTGGACAAACCATTCGGCAAAATACGTTTGATCATACAGTGTTTCTTTTTATTTCTCGCTAAACCTTTTGACCAAATAGATGCGAGAACCAATCAGAAGCAATCTAGCATTTAATAAAACGTATTGAGTTACCATGTAATCCAATCAAAAGCAGTCTAGCGAGATGGCGTATTGGCTGATATGATTAGAGGTAAGTGACGAATAGTAGATTGACCAATCAGCTACTCCTCATGGCATGCAGTTTCCCAAAGGTTTTGTGTAGTGTGGTATAAAAGTTTCCTCAAAAAGCATTGGATTTGCCTAATTAAACACTGCTTTGATATGTTTATAAATGATTGTTCGCTGATGAAACTTTGGACATCCTCAAAGTACACTGAAAATCAAAGGAAGGTGATTGAATTGATGCAAAAAATTCAAACACACATTTGCGT
>KZ879694.1:17167-28295 GCA_003456935.1 Machilis hrabei
GTACTTCGCACCCTATACCCCTACGGGGTTCTGCCACTGGGTCCCATTGGGGACCTTCGCGACCCCCAAAATGTGTGCGTTCATTTAACCTTGTTCCAGCACACCTTACTTTTCCAATCAGAATACGCTACTGGTGTGTGACATGTGTATGTATTATAGTTAATTGTTATTGCCTTCGTCAAACGTGATGGAAAGAGAGTTAAGTGATAAAAACATGTGTGGGTGCGCGATAGAAAATGTGTTTGTAAAATCGTTTAGCTCAAGAGATTTTGCAGNAAAGTTAAGAATTGTTGACAAAGGTAGGCCCACTCCTAAACTTGGTGATTTAAAAAAGTGTGGTAGGCATTTCAGCGTTGAACAATACAACACTGTACCGTGGCTTTCTGGGTGTGAACAATTGAAAAAGTTATTCTGTTGGCCATGTTTACTTTTCAGTAACGAAAAAGGTATATGGAACAATACGGGATTGGAAGTCTTAAATAACTTTCACAAGGCCGTAAAGCGCCATGAATGTTCACAAACCCATATTGTTTCAATTGTCTAACTTAAAACTTTTGGGAAGTCTAGGATTGATGGCCAGTTGAATGAACAGCTTCGCTTAAATGTTGTGAAACACAATGATAAAGTGAAAAAAAAAGGATATAATGAAGCGGCTTATTGACGTTGTTTGCATTTTAGCTCAAAAGGAGCTCCCATTTTGTGTCCATGACGAACGACAAATGTCACTGAACCGTGGAAATTACGTAGTAATAGTAAATTTATTAGCGGCTTACGATGAGATTTTGCAGAATCATTTAGAGGAATCTACTGGGTTCAGTGGACTGTCAAACGATATTCAGAATGATATAGTGTCATGTATTGGCGAGCTAATTTCAGATGAAATCAAAACTGTGGTGAAACAGACACGTTTTGTTGCCATTTTATTAGACGAGACTACTGACATTAGTGCAAAGGCACAGCTCTCGACAATGCTTCGTTACATAACCAGTGAAGGAGAAGTGGAAGAAAGGTTTATATCATTTTCGGATATCAGTGCTAACCGTTCCGCGGAAGCTTTACACAACCACGTGTGCAGCAAATAAACTTGTTGCTCAAACATACGACGGCGCTTCTGTTATGTCGGGACAAATCAGTGGTGTTCAGGCGAGAGAAAGAAAAACATTTCCTGAGTCAATATTCATCCATTGCATAGCACATCGTCTGAATTTAGTGCTCTCGCAGTCAGTGTCGTCGATAAAAGAGTGTAAAGTGATTTTTCTAACTCTGAGTGGACTTGTGTCATTTTTTTCAAAGTCAACGAAAAGAACATCAGCGTTGGACTCTGAGGTCAAAAAAGATTTCCAAAAGTTAAACCCACACGTTGGAACTACAAAGAACGCCTTGTGGCTACAGTGTATGAATTTCGATTACCGTTGACCTAACTGTTTACACACGTTCTGGACAATCCTCACGACTGGGACAGCGATTCTTTTAATGCGGCGAAAGGATTCCGTGCGTGTCTCGAGGAGACTGATTTTAATTTTCTTCTCGAGATCTTCGTGGACATTTTCTCGCTGATGGAATCCTTATTTAATATTTTGCAAACTAAAAGTTTCGATATTGCATACTGTTTGCTGAAGATATCAGAGTTACAAGAAAATTTAGCACTGAAGCGTGAGCAATTTGAAGTCATATGGGAACGTGTAAATGCACTAGAAACTATCTCTGAACCTAGAAAGAAGCAAAAACGGATTGACGATGTCGGCAACTTCAAGGCACCCTACAGGTGACTGTTTTATAAAATCGTGGATCACGTCATAGAACACCTGAAAATGAGATTTCAGAACCTTGATAAAGTAAAATTTCTTGAACTTTTCAATGTAAAATGTTATGAACAGTATAGATTTAAATTTCCGGAAGAAGCGTTTGAGTCATTAAAGTGCAATTATGGAAAACATTTTGATTTTTCCCGTTCGAGGAGTGAGTTGATGGTTTTTTATAATCCCGGATCTGGCAGAAAAAAAATGTGCATTCACTTACTCGTTATATGAAACAAATTGACCTAAACGAATTGTACAAGGTGTGTCAGCTAATCCTTACAATACCTGCCACAAGTGCCTCCGTCGAACGTTCCTTTCCTGCACTGAAAAGGATTAAAACGTTTACAAGGAACACTCAGGGTCAGGACAGATTCTCTCAGCTTCGTAAGATTAAACAGAGAGGCGATTTCTATAAAACAGTTCATATGCAAGAAAAGGAGAATAGAACTGACATACAATTAGCAGGTAAAGTGACTTTTTCAATTCAAATTTTGGTTTTCGTTTTACTTTTTGATTTGATTTTAGTGTAGTGTTTCTAGCCGAAAATAGTTGTCTTATACATGTCTGTGACAAAATTGAACAAAACTTTTTTTAACAATTAACTCATACTTTTAGAATACGAGTATAATTCAAAATATTCAACCGAATTATTTTAATAAGCACTGTTTTATACCTAACTGTATAAAACAGAAAAAATTAATAAATTTGAACATTTTACTTTTTACTGCATTTTTGGGTATTGCTTCCGTAGTACCAAAGTCCACGCCACGCCACTGTAACAGCGTGTATATAGTTTTTGCTGTTCAATGCCTGGAACAAATGTCCATACAGTAGTTGGCCGATTAATCACTTCTTACACCACGTGTCGTGAATAATGTTCACCTTTGATAATAAAAATAAGTACGCGGTAGAGCACTTTTTTGTAGTTTTCAGCCAACTCTTAGAATACAAAGTACGGGGTTCGACTCGCCTTCAAGGCTGGGTTGTGTGAATGTCTGTCACTCTGATTTGATTGGTCATTTATCTTTACTAAGCAGGCTACTGTTTGTTCATCATTGGGAATTGATCTATACGGTGTCAATACAATTCGAAGAAGTTTGCATCATGTATACAGTCTATCTTTGTTTGTTTATAATCTGTAAGTTGGGATTACAAAAGTTAAACTTATATTGGATACTAATTTAGTGTAGGGAGAATGCTATTTGTGCAACTGTATTATACCTCTGAGGGTTTTTGTTTTCTCAAAAAGCATGTTTTCTAAATGTTGTACTATCAAGTACAAATTTCACATTACATAACGCAATATTTCCAATTACGTACAAATTAGTTTATGCTCGACGATTCACTCAACGTATAATACCACTTGAGACAACAGGTAAATCACATTTGTGTTCGAGCTTTCGATCTACTTTCAGAAGGTCTGTTAGTACAAGATATCAAGTCTAATATGTTTGTGTGTATGATTACGTTACCTTAAAGCTGTACGTCTTAAAAAATTCAACACAAAATGTCGTCATTAGAAAGCGAAAAAAGATGTGCATCGTTTAACGTCATTTCAACATTCACCGTTTAGAACTTTGAACCCTCTACAATAAGGTATAAATCTAGAAGGCTTCTCGGAGCGGGATAATTTAAGTGAGGGCGTGTCTATATAAAAGAACCCACTACAGGGGTTGTCTCACTCGAAGAGGGGGTATACTCAAACGAACTTGAGCGACTCCACAAAAGCACCCCAAAAATCAGAACACAAACACGAATCGAATGAGCTGAACTGTATTTTGCCTAATTCTCTGAGCACAGGTAATTTTAGGTAATCGTCTCATTTACTAGCGGCGTGCACGTAAAATGTCTCGTTACTGCCGAAAGGTGTTGCTCTTTAAAACTGTGTGTTGTTATTAGACTTCAAGTTTATTTGTTTGCTTGTAACATCTTAAAAGGATTTTGTTCGAACACTTGAACAAGTTTTTAAATACGTAAAGTGGTTTTCGGCAGCTTGTGTACAGTGTACATTACGATACAATTTATATCAAGTCTGTATTTTTACAATGAAAAGCAAACGATAATGTATATAACATATTGTCATGTCGACACGTCCTGGGTCATGTAATGTGAAATGAGACACCAAACCGGATTTTCTTTTTTAAATTTTGGTTATTTAATATCAACATGCACTTACTAAAACGGTGAAGGAGCAGTGCAACCAAAAACCTCTGTTTCAAATTAGTTAATAACTTACTATGTACATATAGTACTTGTAGGCCTAAATGATGTATGTTTTTCAGTATTAATATCAGTAGTTTAGTAGTAATTAAACATGTTTTTTCTAAATGTTGTAGTTTTTTTGTACCTTCATTCTGAAAATTGAATTCCCGGATTATCTGAAATTTCGCTCGTACAAAATCGGGTCCGTCCGCTCGTTTCGGACGATCGGATTCTACTGCATTCGAAGTTTGAAAAATTTCCAACGACCGATATGAAAGCTTCAAATCAATGGAAATTAAAAAGTTCCAAACTAGTTTTTTTTAATTATAATCTACGTACGATACTTAAAAAGATGAGACTTAGAAAGTGAACGAAGACGGTAAACAAAGTGTCGAGAAAGATGACCGATGGTGTAAATGGTCAGAACTAGCCTTCTTACACAGGGGACAAGAACAAAATGTCACACAGTTTACTTAAAAAAAATCAAAGAAACATAAAGTAAAGATTATATTATAATGACATAATAATTATAAACCAAATTTGAAATTCATTCATTACACTGTTCTGGGGAATGTTATGCCAATAACAATGAACAAAAATACGTATAAACATTGACCATGAAAGCCATAGTTCATTTGACAAAAGTTGGAAGTACGCTAACATACAAATCCTCAGAAAGCCATTTTCTTATGCCCGTATCATGTAACGCACGGGTTAAAAATGTCACAAACAGGTGTGTGCCTCTTATCAGGGCTCGAAATTACACTCGCATTTGGCGAGTGGAATTTAAGTGTAGGCGAGCTGTTAATTTACCATGAATTTTCGCTTTTTTTGCCTATACATGGTATTCTTTATAAGTGCCTAAAATAACATCTTATGAATATTTTATGGGGTTCTATAAGCATTTTCAGCTGACATCATATGCAAAATATTTTCATTTGGCAATTTTCTGTCATATTTTGCATAATATCCTTCGGCCTAGTGNATTGAAGAGTTAACGCAGTTNANTTTTTTTACGTGCTTCAGAATTGGCAGCAATAAACGTGGGAATTAATTGCAGTTATTCGTCAAATAATTTGAAAGATTTTATTTAGCTTACGTTTTCTGGTAAAGAAGAGTGGAAAAACGAGAGGACAAGGAAAAGAAGAGGAGAGAAAGCAGAAACGCGAAATTAAAGGAAACACGAAAATTACGCCTTTAATAGCAAGGCCAAGAGAGATCCGAGAGCGGGAAATCCCCTAGATGAGTTGTTACTAGTTTCTGCCGGACTCGCACAAGGAACGTATGTAAAGTTTTTTGACAACTGTGATCTGTACTTGTTCAAATGGCAAACATGAAGCAGACTAAGTTGAACTTCTTTATTAAAACTTAGAGACTTAAATCTATTCAAATTAGTCATGTTATTGCATTTCTTGACTGATTTTTGCGGAACTTTGAAACCACTGTGTGAGGGGTTGCAGAGCAAAAGCCTTATGACATGCCACTTGAAATCNAAAATAGAGTATTCTCTTCAAGTTTTGAAAGAACTAGGTGAAAAGCGTGGAAGAAATTAAGAACAATTTTTGGAAAAGGTTTCTCGTACAGGAAAGTTTCTTGGGATACAGCTGCAGTCTGTAGAGGCAGGGCAGAGGGAGTTTCAGTCATTACGTGCAGCGGTATTGGAAAACGCTAGTACGCATTTAGTTGAAAGACTTGGGTCTGTGTCGTGTGATATTGTTACGAGCCTTCATATATTCGACAGCATAAACTGGCCTGATAAATCTAAAATCATTATTTTTGGACTGAGTGAATTAAGTGTTGTGGCGAAACATGTGTCCCCAGACACATGAAGAGAAGCTGGACTTGCTTAAAGCGGAGTGGGTAGATTACAAGCTGACTTATCACCTTTTGCAGATGCCCTGCAAAAAGCATGCCAAAACAAGGATAGATTTCATACCCTACTTCCACTGATCAAGTACTGTGGTGTTCTACCAGCGAACACTGACTGCTTCCTGCGAACGTGGTTTCAGTTATCAAAACAGAATAAAGACAGTCTATCNTTCAGCTTTGTCTACTGATTCCCTTGATGATCTGCTGATGGTAGCAGTGAATGGTCCCTTGCTTAAAGATTTTAATCCGAGCATGGCAATTGACAAGTGGTACTTTTCATCTGAGAGACAACGTTACACTGGGCTGTTTTTTTTTTTTACAAAATCGATGTCGAGTGGTGTTAAGATCTGGCGAGTGGATGTTGATCTGAAATTTCGAGCCCTGCTCGTATTATGGATTGATAAGTTAAGTGACATTTTTGCCTTTCGCAGCTTTCTTCCTCTGAAGGTTTGACTTCGATCTCCATGAAATAGTTATAATGTTTTATATTTTGCAAGATGTCATATCTCAATTGGAAATAAAATGTAGACTACTATCTTAACGTGGTCTTTTTTTGTTTTACACATTAACAAACCTCATAATCACTTCACAAAAAGAAAGAAGTGTTGTGTAGAAATGCATCAATCAACATTTTGGACTAAAAAATGAACAAAATACCTCAAAGAGTTTATGTGCCAATTTTGACATGCATGTGTTGACAACTACAAATGGGCACAAAATGGTCAGATGACCATTATTAGTTATTATCAATCAATCAATGTCAAGTAATGTTCTCACCCCGAACGGTGACGACGACTACTTCAGTCCATTAGTTGACCTAGTTAATATAAAATGCCAAACCTTTCAACCTAAACTCAACAAATCAGTCAAAAATACATTTTGTACTTACCTAAGAGTGCAGTTGCTACCTTTACAATGGGTAGTTTTCCTTCAAGATCTTCAGAGTAGTATCCCATTGTTGCAAGAGAGAGAAGGCAGTCAACAATTAATTCTGGGCTTTTATAAACCACTTCCTCATTAACCAGGTAAGGTGACAGTATTGTTCCCAAAGAAGCGATGTCTACTTCACCCGTCCTCAACACAGAAAGAGACCACAAAAATCGAGCAACGTCTTTCGTGCGTATTTGTTGCACGTGATTCGTCCTGTCTGTGAGCTGTTCTTGCATAAACAGCACACCCTTGGAAATTAATGTACTTAAACATTCCTTACTTTCAAATCTGACATTTGCAAAAGTTGACATCAAATGAGCTATCTCCACAAAATTGACTTCATTCGAATTCTTTAGTTTTCTTTCTACACTTTGACCTAATTTCTGAAACACTTTCTCATCATAATAACTTGAATGTCTAAGAACTTTAAGCAGAGTCACTAACAAAGGTGTGTTTTGCACAGTGTATAAATAGTCACTTTCCAACTTGTTCACAACAATGTTCAAAAGCTTTCGTGAAGTAATTCTGGTGCTCGTCTTAAACATTGCAGAGCACAATATGCATAGTTCGTCAACAGACAAATGTTCAAGGTCCTCTTGAAAGCTTTCCAAAATGTTCACCATCATTGACATTTGTTTCTTTGTCACATATTTCTTCTTGCTTAAACCAATGTAAAACATTAGCTGGACAACATTTCTAATCTTGTTTCCTTTTACACCCATCTTTAACAGAATTCTATCTAAGTCTTTCACAACTTTTTGGTAAAACTTTAATTCTGTGATGTTATGTGATAAAAGTATTTCCCAAACATCAAAAAGTGAAAGTATTTCTTTCATTTGCATCACTTGCACCAACTCGCAGCACCTTTTGTCGACGCTGTTGAGCAATTCATTAAATACAGCAGTTCTTACATTTCCTTTTATACCCTGAAGACGATAAATGCACACCGATAGAGGAGTGGCAGAAACATTTCCAAGACTAGCAATGCACTTCTGTATGCAGCATTCCATGACTCTCTTATCTTCTACTGAAATGTTAATGCCTTCTTCTGATACTCTCGTTAAGAGTGATACAATTGTTGATTCATTAAGTGTATAAACTGACATGATACTAGCCAAACAGGTAGTCCAACAAAAGTTATCTAGAGGTATGTAGTTTGTCAAGTGGTTTTCAAGTTTAAAAACACTATCACGATACTGTGGTTGATTGCGAAAAAAGTGAAACTGGTTATCGATGAGGAAACTGTTTTGGGCAGCTGTGCAATAATTCATTTTCAGAGGAGCATGCTGATCTTTACGAAATCGGCTTTTAGGAATGTCGCGTCTTAAATTACGGCGAATGAAATAGACAGAATTTCTGTTCACAATGTAAGAAGTTTTACAGATCATTTTCAACATACTGAGCTACTCAAAATTTGACAGAATCAAAGAAAATAAATTCCCTTCACTTATCAGAATAAGACCAGTTAATAAATCTTGCATATTTTCATTTGAAAAAGCTATGTAACACTTTTAATGTACTGCGAATCTGATTCTTCTGGCGTCTCATCTTATTTGGTTGCATTGTGGTTTGGCACATAGTCCCATCCTGATCACCCTTGATCCATTAAGCCCTAAAAAAAAAAAAAAACTAAAAGTACTGTTTATATATTTTACAAAAATATACAATAATCTTTATATAACNTGATTTAGCCAGGCATTAGCTACTAGTCACTAACTGAGATGCAAACATACAACTGTTGCAATATTTTAATAATAATCCAAAATGCTAAATTATGTTATTATAGAATTAAAACATATTAGTAATAAGTTCTAAATCATTGCCAATAGCAACTAATTTGAACATCGTAGTTATGACGTGCTGTTGAGGTAATGCTGAGGTAAGAGTTTCATCTGTAATCGAACTGTGAAGACAGGAGAGGCGAGCTTCCCTCACTCTCTCTGTTCGAGAACCTTGCCGCGAATATGTGTCTTGGATGGCTCAACAGACATACGTTAACCGAAGTTTTCTCAGTTGAAATACACTGTAAAACGTGCCGAGATAGTTAGCAATTTTGCAGTCAAACACGATTGACTAATAAATACGAGATTATATCAATATTAAGGGAAGTGGATACTTGCAACAAACGATCGAAGCAGTATAAATGAGGTAAGAACCTTTCTAAATGTAGATAATGAATGCGCGAGTATCCAAATTCGGGAGTGTTACTAACAGTGACTGGAACTAGACGAGTGAACCGAGAGAGGTAAGAAAATTCTGTATATAAGGTTGTAAAATATATGTATATTAGAAAACTTTGTATTGTAATTTTTGGTAAAATAAATATCTATGTTGTGATTACTCTTAGAGCTAGCCATGAATAATATAAAACTTATCAAATAAACACACAACATAATTGCATCCAACGTGGGGCATTACAGTAAAATTAAGTTCTCAACCAAATTGACACCCATCGTTTGTTGTAGTAATAAATGTAAAGTAATGCATGTGAAGTTAAGGCAGGAACACACAAATACACGTAGCAATAGGTAACAAGGAGCACTTGTTTAGGTAGAACAGACATTTTTTTTCAGAGCGTATCAGTGTACATAACAATATTTTGTTGGACGACCATTGAAGTAAAATTTCGCGAATACAAATATCAGGAAATCGTCCCGCGACAACAGAAGAATCAAACGTGGACCAGGAAAGCAACGGACTGTAATATTTCATTTTATGTTGTTCCTTGACCGGTTAATTTGGAAACACAGCCATTAAAGAATTTTTGGTTTTGCTTCCAAATAGAACATATTTTGTTGGCAATTGTATGTTTTTCTCTTCCCTATAGCTCAAGTAAGTACTTTGTGTTTGATTAATTGTTAATAGTAAGTAAAGTAAGGAATTCAAAATGTCGACTAAAAGTTCACTTAGCAGTTTAGGCCACCCTAGTGAAGCAATTCTCAGGCGAACCTAAAGATTTAAAAGTCACTAGTTTTTTTGAGAACTTGGAGCAGGTCGCAAAATTAGCAAATTGGAATGAGGAACAGTGTTTGTTAATTGCAAAATCTAAAATAGTTGGAAAAGCCAACGTATTCCTCGACACAGCCAGCCGTGTTCGTAGACTGGATTCGTTTGCGGATTTCAAAGCCGCCACGATAAAGAAATTTGACCCTGAAAGACCACTAGTTCTAAAATTCAATGGTCCAAGTTCAAAGTTTCATCTTAAAGGTAATATTATGGACTATGATATGCAATAATTATAGAAATATAAATTTATCTAAAGTTTTTTATTGTAGAAATCTAAAGAAAAAATTCCAAAATTTGTAAAAAATGTGCTATAAACAAGGTCAACACCAAACAAAATCGAATTATCATATTCTAAAAACAACATATCCTTCTTCTTGAACTCCTCTTTCATATCAAGTTTTAAAAAAGCGTGGTTCTAACACCTTTCGGATACCTAATAATATGTCTGTGTCCGGCTACCCACTTTAGTGTTCTAGCAACAACGCACCAATTTGTTCAATCAAACTGCGGTCTCCTGTTTGAGTTGTGAGGGGACCGTGCTTGAGTCTCACCCTGCATTGAATTTACTGAACTTTTTCGTGTAATTACCATTTCATTTTCAGCTTCCTCTAAAATTACAGTTATTGTCGTGCTTAGAGTAGGACTCTTACGAAGTCTGTAATAGGAATTTGGAAACACCCTATATATATACACACACACATATACAGGGTGGTCCATTTAAAACCGAACACCTTGTGATCTCCCCAAAAATCAAATATACGAAAAAATGATTTATACAAAAGTTGCATCGTTTGAAGGGGAAATAAGATGGTTAAGCGTTTAATATTGCCAAGGTCATTGTCTTTGAGATGTCAAGGTCAATCCGTTTTTTTTAAATGGGTCAACATATTTTTGTTTTCACTGCCCTATAACTCTTGAAGAAACAATTTCAAAAACAAAGTAATTTGACCTTTACGTATGTTAAGGCAAAAAAAATAACATTTTGGGGGGGAAATATTCACCGGTAAACTGATGTATTAGAAGGACTCAACAGAACCCTGGAAGAGTTCATTCACATACCGCCCGTATTTGTACACTTGCCATTAAAATATGAGTTTGTGTATGTACGTCAAAGACCAAAGTTTTGTGTACATCAATGCTGCGTTTTCAGTGTTACCCACCATAATGTCAACACACTGCATTTCATGGAATGTGTAAAGCAGCCAAAGTGCACTTGTAACATTTAGAACCTGAACACAAATGCCTTTACAGGTAAATAAAACATGGAATGTCAGTGATAGCATAATGGATAAAATGTGTGGCTGTAAAATCAGAGGTCGTGC
>KZ879695.1:22202-33531 GCA_003456935.1 Machilis hrabei
TTTAAACAGAAAACAATGTAAACACAAAACGAAATAAAAAAACGACAATCGGCTCGTACTGTGTCAGTTATGCGTAGTTTTCAATTGCGAGTGCAACGATGCCTAAATGCCGCTGGACAAAATTTCGAGCATTTGTTATAAAGGTTTGAATGAATACATTTTCAATCTGTTCTTCCCTTCATCTAAACGACAAGGAACGTTTTTTTGATAATTAGGCTACTAATACGTTTTGGGGTTTTTCGTAATGGCTAAGAGTTGATAAATTCTAGAATAGTGAATACAAATGCACTCTCATAGGGACGTTCAATTTGTACAGTGGACAAAGAGAAAAAAAGCAAAAGCTGTTACAGCTATGAACACTGATGACACCATTTTGAGTTAAAACTTGTTGTACCATTTGATGATATTAAAAAACAGTTGATACAATTTGCTATCAATTACAAGGTCTTTCTAAAAATGTACCTATAAAAAACACTTACCATTTCAATTTTTTAACTGATTCCCCACATATCCCCCAAACACGCCACTGTCTTCCTTCGTTTTACTCCTCAAAAGTGTGCCCCTTGCTATAAAACAAATTAGCTATCTTAGATTTTCAACATTTAACACACACAAATATATATTCGAATCGGTCACCTTATAAGAATCACCCTGTATATTAGATATAAATATAGAGGATGTCCGGAAAGTATCGCAGCAGGTGNGTAGGGCAGATGCAGAAGGCTAATATTAATCGAAAATGTGTAGTAACATTTTTCTTTTAGGTGCATCGTTTATTTGCTACACACTTCGAAATATTTACGATGTGGCAACGCTGCATGTTGCGAATGAGTGACACACGATAGGTGAAGTGCAACACAGCTTTCAGTTTACAAATGAGTGATCTAGTGGCAGAGCGTCGCCTTTGTTTTGATTATCTGTACTTCGAGTCTAATGTTGGTTCAATCCCCACTCGAGCCATACATTTTTATTCCTGCACGCAAATCACTAGATGAGAATAAAACAGAAAGGTAGAGTTTATTAACAAATCGTACGATGTATTATTGGAAACTGAACATAAAAATTAGATAGCGGTTGGTCTGTGTGTTCACTTGCTGGTTGCATTCATTTCACTGGACTGTTATGCTGTATTTGTTTTTTATACTGTACCATCTTTTTTTTCTTTTAACGTTTGCCTTTGAATTTGTCTGTTACTTTTTGTACTTCAACGTACAATGAAATGTTCGTGTTCTTTAAAAAAAGTGATCGTCTGAAATCTTTCCGCCAGGTTATCAAATTTTTAGCGAGACAGAAATGGACGTAAGGGTGGGGGGTGTTTATAGCCATTAGGGATACGCTTATTGCAGCTAGGGAAAAATATTGTGACACGAATTGCAAAATTATTTTGTGTTCTGTAACGTTAATTAATGTGAAGAATATGTATCTATCTTCTTTTTATCGTTGTCCTCAGTAGTACGTAACTGAGAAATTGAAGCTTTTAGTAGATCAAGTATTAAGCCAGAACATTAAAAAATTACTGTTTGTATGTGGTGACTTTAATCTTCCAGGGAATAATGCGACAGGACAAGTTACATGACTATTAGATGCACTCCTGCATTGGAGCAACTAGTGAAATTACCGATACGAGGTAATCATATTCTTTATTTGTTGTTTACCGATGTTCTAAATGAGATAATGTTCTAGTCGATACAATTTCGTAAACGATTCCTGATTGTTCAGAGTTTAAGATATTATTATCGTAAAAATTTGTCATTTCCTTTACTGATATTTTAATAAACTCGTCAGCTGATTCGCGTATTTCTGTGCATTTATTATGCCTAAAAAGTAAAATTCATCACAGTAGGATTGGATTGGCACTGCAATGTGAGGAACACATATATTTTCTTCAAGACCACTAAAATTATAATAATTATTTCTTACCTTTGCTATCGTTGCCGTCACCTTAATCGATATCCAAAAAATTATCTTCTACACACTCGTCAGCAAACATGACGAGAAACTGAAATCGTTTTAACAATTGTTTTCCTAGACGTTTCTCTTCATCGGAAATCTCTTTCGGTTCATACTTATGAACAGAAAGTGAAAGGCAATAATATACGTCATTTACCACATTAAGCATGTTGACTTGTTTAACAGAATATGCAACACTATACGAGGCTGTGCAGTGTGCACCTTCCATCAGTGGTTTTGATACCTAACGTACACTTACCGAGTTNAATGGTCGGGCAGTTGAGTCGATGTTGGCTGGTCACAGAGATACCAACCTAACGGCTTTGAAATTTCAAACAAGCGTGGAAACATATTGACAAAATCAGATATCAAATTCACTGCTAACGTAGAACAACGGTAATGCATCTGCTTTCGAAGCGGTCATTCCGGGTTCAAATCCCGCTACTGAAGCAATTTTTTTTTTCGAGATTTTCCACTCCTTTACGTGGTAAAACACTGGAATAAATAAATGAATAACTAAATTGTCACATGTTGCCTGACTGGTGCGGATGTCATTCGAAACCGAAACTACATNAGCACGCAGAGCCTCCCTAGTCTGCTCATGACCACATTTACATCGTCTAACCATTATTACCCTTATAATTTCAATTGGGTTCAGGTCAGGAAATTTTGGTGGCCACTGGAAAAGTCTAATTTCAGGATGTTCTGCAAACCAATCATGTGTTTGCCGAGACGTGTGGATATCGCTGTTGTCTTGCATGAACACTATCGTTGGTATTTCGTCTGCTGGATATAAAGTCCTAACACTGGGAAGCATGGTGTTCTCTAGCACATCTACATATTCCACTGAATTCATATGTGATGACACCTCCACAAGTTCGCCCACATCGGTGGCACTCAACTATCCCCAAAATGCGATATTAACTCTTCCTCGTCGTTCGTTTAGAATGGCATACACGGGATTTAGTCTTTCTCCTGTGGGCCTCCAAACACGGACACGTCCGTCTACCGAGATGAAAATACTTTCTCATCGGACCATATACCGGTGTTCCATTCAGTTTGAGACCATCCAAGATATTGCAACGCAAAACCCACTCTTGCTTCCCGATGTTGGACAGTCAAACTTATTTTCCGAAGGGGAATGGGACTACGGAAACCAGCAACTTTCAATCTTCTCTTGACCACCGACATCAAGTCCAACTGCTTGAATGGCAGAAGAAGCAGGCAGAAACGAATTATTTGCTATTGTTGTAATTATAGCTGCGTCCTGCTATTCTGCGTGGTTTATCTTGGCCGTTTGTTGTGACAACGATGGTCTTCCAAACCCATTTCTCCTTCAAGTTGGAACTTTCTGATCCAGTGACTAACGGCATCTCTCGTGCAATGAAGTGCTGTTGACATTTCGGATCTGGATCGCCCACATTCCAACTATACGTCCTCGTCTAGCGACAGGAACCTTTGAAGCCATGTTTACANATAAGAAGCTAGGCTTTGATTAATCAATGGTGAGATAGTGCACGAAAAGTAAACAATGAGATATTATTTTTGACCTCCAATGTTTATTTGTTTACACTATCGTGTCACCCTCCACTGCCCTTGAACCTTACCTATATACTGATCTCCACGGACATAGAGTTTTCAGACAGTCTTTAAAAACAGGACAATTTATTGTCAAAGCATTTTATGAAATATACGAGTATACAATAGACATGTATGCACTTCTATTGATTTACCTTTCAACTTACATTATGTAACAGAAGACTAAATTGGAAGAAATAAATATTCACACATTAATTGTTCTACTTGTGAAAANATATTAAATAATCTCTTCTCCCTAAACACTTACACTAAATCGCTTTACCAATTTTTGTAACACACATACTGTATAAGGGTGTGGAAAATCATCAATAAAAATAGTCTTCACTAGCAGTATTTGAACCCGGAATGTCCGCTTCAAAAGCAGACGCATTACCGTTGTTCTACGTTAGCTGTGACTTAGATAGCAGTAACTTTGTTATCTGATTTTGTCAATATGTTTCCACGCTTGTTTGTAATTTCAAAGCCGTTAGGTTGGTATCTCTGTGACCAGCCAACATCGACTAAAAGCGTAATAATCCCCGTTCTGGATTCAGAGTATTTCATCTACGGATGTTTTATTTGATCGGCATCAATTCTGAAATGATAAATGTACTCAATGAAAGGTTGACTATTTTGCTTTCTCTTTTCGAAAATTTGACTTTTCGGTTAGTTTATCNCATTTTGATGAGAAATTTAAGACTCCTTGACATACGTTATGTACTAAATTAGTCAACCGATCATTTTTTACTGTTGTTGACCTTTTCTGTAGGGCCTATCGCTTTAGATTTTTAAAAAATGCAACATTTTAGATAGACGCGTGAGAATGGTACATAGAGGTATTAATGGTTTATTGGTTCGAAAAGTCTTGATTTTTTTTTACAATGAGGTCAAACAATGTTGCCAAGTTTCCAAAAAGTTAAACATGAGAAACTGAAATGAGAATCAGTACACACAGGTTTTCAGAGTTTCAGCGTTGGAAAATATNNNGAATTTTTACAAAACGGTATACAACGGTCAAACTTTATGTTATGAAGGATATAGTCAAGTTGGCAGATTTACAAATATAATTAATAAAATAGAGGTAGACACGTGGGGTTTTCAGGGATGCTGAGTTTGAAAAAAATATTTAATTATAAAAAATACGTTATTTCAAGGCTAAAATCCCTGTAAAAAGTGAAGGTGTGTCGCCAAAATTACAAGGAAAAATTAAGATACAGAATAACAAACTGATAACCAGATACTTTTGTAGTTTCAAGATTAAAAAAAGCATCAAGTTTAGAAATCGGTATATTATTTTGATAAATTTGCGAAAAAAAAATTCGTGATCACAAAATAACAGAAAAGTGTACATTACAATTATTGTAACATCGTTGTTGACACCTTAATTTTCGAGACTGCCTTCTTTTGAAACACCGTAGATATATACTCGTACAGTAATGTGATATTACACGAAACACTAAATACTGTTCAGCATTCTTTTGTTTCAGAAGTTAAGTGTCGTACAGATAGTTTGTAATATTATCTATATCAACCTTATCCAATGACACACATACGTAATTCAAGAAATATAATTGAGATATATGCTGCTAGATTTTTTTCAAATTCAACACTTTCTACCCACAATGTTTTTGTATCTGTTCATTGTGTTGACTCAGTGATGCAACCGTATAAATATGCGATATCGATATCACCGACAACTTAAGTGTAGAAACACTAATCCGGTGGAGTTCCATTTGCTGAGATCACACCGTGAATAGCACGAACAAAACTACATTTTTTTGAAAGTGGAATATTTTTTAATGCCTTGCAGTGTGTATTGGCATCTGCAATTTTTCAGACAATTATATCTTGTCAACATTTGTTTAAGTTCAAAACTGCCACACAGGTTTTCAGAGTTTCAGCGTTGGAAAATATCATGAATTTTTACAAAACGGTATACAACGGTCAAACTTTATGTTATGAAGGATATAGTCAAGTTGGCAGATTTACAAATATAATGAAAAAAATAGAGGTAGACACATGGGGTTTTCAGGCATGTTGAGTTTGAAACAAATATTTAATTATAAAAAATACGTTCTTTCAAGGCTAAAATCACTAGAAAAAGTGAAGGTTTGTCGCCAAAATTAAAAGGAAAAATTAAGATACAGAATCACAAACTGATAACCAGATACTTTTGTAGTTGCGGGATTAAAAAAAGCATCAAGTTTAGAAATCGGTATATTATTTTGACAAATTTGCGAAAAAAAATTCGTGATCACAAAATAACAGAAAAGTGTACATTACAATTGTAACATCGTCGTTGACACCTTAATTTTCGAGACTGCCTTCTTTTGAAACACCGTAGATATATACTCGTACAATAATGTGATATTACACGAAACAGTAAATACTGTTCAGCATTCTTTTGTTTCAGAAATTAAGTGTCGTACAGATAGTTTGTAATATTATCTATATCAACCTTATCCAATGACACACATACGTAATTCAAGAAATGTAATTGAGATATATGCTGCTAGATTTTTTTTTTAAATTCTACACTTTCTACCCACAATGTTTTTGTATCTGTTCATTGTGTTGACTCAGTGATGCAATAACCTCCAGCACCGTATAAATATGCGATATCGATATCACCGACAACTTAAGTGTAGAAACACTAATACGGTAATGGAGTTCCTTTTGCTGAGATCACACCGTGAATAGCACCAACAAAACAGCATTTTTTTGAAAGTGGAATATTTTTAATGCCTTGCAGTGTGTAGGCCTATTGGCATCTGAAATTTTTCAGACAATTATATCTTGTCAACATTTTTTTTAAGTTCAAAACCGCCAGAGAGGGATTTAACATTACTTTTTGCCTTGTCTTGCAAAGACAATAGAGAAACAATAAAACAGATAATAAATAAGTGGTAATTAAAAGCTGCAAAGTGCTTGTGGAGACAGTAACGTGTAGGTTATAGGCCCCCTATTATTAATCTTTATCTGTTCGTGAAATTCACTTCTTATTTCTATATTGCAGCTTTTATCTACTTTTCGCAGTCTAAGGGAAAAGGGAATCCTACTAGATGCTGAAATAAGTTGTGGTACCAATATTTTCCGAGCTCACAAACTGCTGATGTGTAGTGCCAGTCCCTACTTTATGGTAAGTGATGATAAAACTCTTCTAAACTACGTGTATTTTACACTTCTGCAGCATAGTGTAGTAAAGTAATATATCATCTTTCAAATACAATTATAATAATTGGTGTGTGTACACTTTAAGACCCAAGTAGATACTTTATTAACGGCATATAGGATGTCCTACTAAATATCTCATTATCTAGAATTGAGTCTAAAGCATTGTGCCTTGTGCAAAGGGACTTATCTTACCTGGAGGGATTAAATTTTGGGTTCAATAATTCCCTCACTCTTATNACAGGGATATTATAGGGATATTTAAAGTCATAAATAGAAACCAAAATCGAGACCTATCTTATTTCGAATGTCTTATCAAAATGGTACAATCAGGTTTATTATATGTGTATACAATACACTTAGCCGTACATGCTGAATACCATTTTGGATTACCTAAAAAGTAACCTCAGAGTGCATCGTAGCTTTTCTTTTTTTANTAGTCGATTGAAATTATGTAGGCCTACTTGACCATTTATAAATTAGGAATGCCCCTTTTAATATGCCCTACAAATGCTGCGTATTAAATCTTATAAGCCGTCTACGACATCGCCAACGCGATTGCCTCCATTGCTTTAACTTTTATAAATCGTAAGACATTCTGGATGGATACTAGTTCCCCAGTGAAGAGGCGTTGCGAAGCGAGGAAGACGCAGCGTAATGATCATTAGTTAAAATATATTTTATTTAGTGATCATTGGCCACACAGAGCGCCGCGCTGCCCGTACCTCACCCCGCCTCGTCACTGGGGAACTAGCTTAACGTTTGCAAAATCCTGTATAGGTTCAGGCGCGCAGCCACGGGGGCGATTTATATGGATGAAACTCCACCAGAATAAAAAAAGGTTGTTCTCGGTATTTAAATAACCGGTTCTCAGACCTCCTACCCCCTCTTCCCAATGATACTTCCACATTTTCTTTTCTGAGGGTGGAATTTTAAAGCCGCAGCAAAGTCTAAAAAAAACTTATATCTAACCCAATTCCACCTTAAACTTCCCCAAACAAGAATCCTGGCTGCGCACCCTTTTAGGTTAGTTTAGGTGAAGTTTTACAACACTTTCGAAACGTATAAGATATCTGACATTGCCATTTCTACATCTTGTTCATGCTCATAAGTTGTATCCAATATATATTAGAAACAATATAGCTTATTTTGTGGTTTATTAAAATTTGGGACGACTTTTAAGATAAATATAATCACTAAATACCAATGGCGTAGCGTGGGTGAACGCTGGTACGCTGAGCGTTCCCTACTTGAAAACGGAGTCATGTTTTCCTACACGCGAAAGCGTGTTAAAAACTATGATCGCTTCGTGGAGTCCATGCCAAGGGACGCTGGCGTACTCCATCAGCCCGTTAGCTTTCAGGGAGACGATATTCGCGTTGCGTGAACGTGTCAGTGATCCTCTGTTGTTGTTTCTTGTGTANACAAAGTGCTCATTGAAAGGCTAAAATGTTTGACGTGGAATGAATTGTGGATGAGGACTACTTTATTTAGTATTATTATTACCAAGCAAGAACGTTATAGTGGAGAAACAGTGCTTTTTGAAAAGCAAAAGACGTAATGTCTGATTCACAATTATGGATACTCGAGTTTGAGAACGGTTAGGCCAATCTTAATTTTTTCCACCAAAATTTTTCAGATTGTACGTGGATTTCAGGAATGGCCAAAAAAAATGTTATAATTTTTATCTCGCGATGTTATTTAAACCGAAACAGAAACAAATACCACTTTTTTAGGNTCTCCTGTAAGAAACCCCATGTTTAAGCTCCTGTAAAATCAAAATGGATGGTCCGATTGCAACCAAATTTTAATACAGTACTTCACATAAGGTCAAGAATGAATGAATATGTAAAATTTAAAAGTTCTTATTCTGAACGTAAATTGGCGTTTTCATGGCCGAAGGAAGATCGGACAAAGACGTGACTAGGATCGTTTTAAACGTCTCAATTATGTGATTTTAAAAATCTGAGTATGAAATACATAAGTAGGAGCTATGAATTTTTTGTAAATTTTATTTGAGAGAAAAATTAATGGGACGCGAAAGTCAGTGAAGAGTGAAGAGCGGTCTACCATGCTCGCTAGTTTGCGCTGTTGCAGCGTTCGGTCCCTCTCCTGCTCGTAAACAAGGCAAGGTACACTCATGTGGCGCGAGTCGATGGATCGAACGCGGCAACACCGTAATAGTGGCCAACATGATAAACCTCTCTCTTCTGGCTTTCGTGAAGCACTCATTTTTCTCTCATATAAAAATCAATACAAATTCTTAGCACCTACTTACGTATTTCACACTCATATTTTTAAAATCACATGGCTACGTAAGTCGCTTAGAACGATCCCAAACGAGTCTTTCCCCGACCTTCATTCGGCCGTGAAAACCCGTTTAGAATAAGAAGTTTTTTAATTTTCAAGAACATAATTTGACATTTTAGTCATACTTCCTTGACTACATTTTAAGTACTGTGTTAAAATGTGGCTACAATCGGACTATTCGTTCTGATTCTACAGGTGCTCAAACACAGGGATCTTTACGGCAAGGCCTAAAAAGGTGGTATTTTTTCCGTTTCAGCCTAAATAGCGTTTTGAGAAAAAAATTCTAAAAATCTTTTTAGCCATTCCTGAAATCGACATAAAATCTTTAAAAAAATGGTGGAAAAAATTAAGATTGTCCCAGCCGTTCTCAAAGTCGAGTAGGACCTATCCATAATTTTGAATCAGACAGTACATCATACTGGAACATAAACACAGGCAAGTAAAGGCAATGCTCGTCCTTGGCAATCATCGTGGTATGATAAATACAAATCGAATGCTGAATGCAGTAAAAAAATGTTTTCATAACTTTGTCTGTTATTTGAAGAGAAAAAGAACACATGGTAAAGACTTGAGCAATTTCATTGAAAAAGCCAATAAACATGCGTCTTTAAGAGTGCATATGCAAGATATGGAGTCTTTTGTTTCGCTGAGGAAAATCATACAGAGCACGTTTTTCAGAAGTAGCATGCCAGCGACAAGTCACAAACAATAGAGAATTTCTTAGAATAGAGTTATCATACAAAGTTGGGTTGGATAATGTGTAAAATAATTATTTTCCTATTTAAATAATTTTACGGTGTAGCGTTTAATTATCATATTTTTTAAATATTCACTTATTCATAAACCTGTGACTCTGCAAAATTAGGCCAAATGACATATATTTTTATTTCTTTAATTAATTTTATTTTTTTGTAATGGACTCCGTATGGCATTTAGAAATTAAATATTAGGTTTTGATTTTGACCACTTCGAATATTNCAGGGTNCTCTAATACAAGACTGACGCTTCGCCACTGCTAAATAAATGCATCCTCCGAAAATACCTTGTATGAAATAGATCAATGTGTTATCCATCGATATGTTTAATGATCAAGTTCATGTATCGCAGCATTGATTCATCTTCACCAAATATGTCATTTCGTATAAACTGAGTGCCGTTGAAACCCGAAATATGGAGAATTGCCTGTATGTCACTTATGTCTTTTTGAACTACAGGCACCAATCTGGGTATGAAAGTAGTTATCTGGAGCGTTGGTCTTGAAGGCTGTTGAACTATGCTACAACAGTATTTCTTCCTATTATGAGTCCTCCAACATTCTCACCCCAAAACCAGAACTTTCGGTACTAACTCGCCTGTTTGAATTATTGCTCGTGTGGAGGACTAATGTGGATTCCTTCATTCAGATGTGACTGGTTGGTCGAGGTGTCGTTAACATTGTCTTGTGCTAGGCGATTTGGTGTTGAAAGTTCTATCCCCATTTGGGATGAGAATATTTGTGGACTTATAAGAGGAGGATGATACCCTTGAAGTATGAAACTGGTTATTACTGTTTTAGCTTTATTTCTTACTACCAAAAAGAAAAGAAAAGACTTTATATGGAAATCATATCCTTCCATCTGTCTGTATCAGAGTCCAAATTATTCAGACAATTTTGGCGCAACGTCTTGAAGGTTACCCTCAAGACAAGATGTGCCGAAACTATACCTTTTCAACAATACAACTTACATTTACCACTTTTTAAATGTGCCATTTTTTTACCCAAATTAAGTTATGTGGAACAAAGTTAATATTCAAACATATCGACTAATCGTTTAGCCATCTTTTCACGGTTGCAGTCTACTGATGGAACGAACATTATTGTGGATCTTTCTGACGTCACAATATTTCTGTCATTTCTGGTGAGCGGCTGCCAATTGATGATGATATGTAGTGTTAAACGTTCTGTCGACACCTGATGGGTCATTTAAGGACGATGAACAATGATTTTATGATTAATGAAGGTGAATGGACATCACAAATATCCATGCCTTATACGGGATTCAAAGTCACAACGGCTTCCAATTTTGTACTCTTTTACGCGTCTTACTGTGCCATATTTATGTGCATATTGTTTTTAGCTTAAAAAATCCTTAAATGTATATATGTTACCTTAATGTTGTCCAATACTGTACATGTCGATTTTTAATAGAGATAAACACCAAGAAAGAGTGAAATATATATTGAAAGATATCTCTAAAATATGCAGAGTGAAAGCACATAAGAATATCGTTCCTTTCCTTTATTGACACTAAGGCTAGTATTTTTGGATTCCAGTCAAAGA
>KZ879716.1:6386-20458 GCA_003456935.1 Machilis hrabei
AATACGAATCTGAAATAAAAAATATGGAATTCCATTTAAAGAATTAAGGTTGACCTTTAAAATTGGTTTCAAGGTCAAATTCAAGGTCACCATCATTTGACCCCTTCAAAACCTAGCAACTTTTGTCTGAAACATTTTTCATGAAACTGTTAATCTGAAAAGTTATCGGCCCTGGGCACTTAAAATAGGACACCCTGTATATGTAAGATAATTCAATATTATTAGCAACATGCTTATGGTGTTTCTGTTAGCGAGGTAAGTAAATGACCTATTAATAAGAAGCTTTTTGAAAAAAATATATTACTTTAGACAACCCTGATACTGTCTGTGGAGGAAGTGCATGCATGTCTATGCTACTTCTTTGTTGATGAAATAATCATAACATAATTAGGAATATCGTTTTGAAAGCAAGCAAATGTCGACTTTCCTAGCTAATTGCATGATTTGATAAATGCGACTGTAATTGGTTTCAGTACTGAGCTAGGTGCATGAAACATTACTAAATTCCTAAACAAGAAATTAGTTTAACATTTACCATGCAAAACAATACAATAGTAGGCAGCGGCGGCTCGTGCTTGCGCTTTGGTGCTGCCCAACACCGTTGCCCGATCTGGCAAGTAATGTATTCGTGTAACCATGACAACTTCAGGTATGCTTGCAATGTAAAAAAATACAAGTTCATTGGTTGTAGACATTATACATTACTTGCCAGATTGGGCAACGGTGTTGGGCAGCACCAAAGCGCAAGCACGAGCCGCCGCTGATAGTAGGTATCGTTCAGACTATGTGTGATTATGGTTAAGGTAGAAATAAATACAGAATTACTGTTCAGTACATTTTTAACATCCGTATTGAATTAATTGCCTTTACTTGTTTCTGCCTGTACCCTGCACAATAAGACACTTTTGAATAAAGATTACCATTCCATTTTCAAACCAGTTTGTGAGTTTGAGAATGGTGCTTAATGGTTTTGGGAATTCCTGTGCAAGCCAGATAATTGACTGTCAGTTCAAAACTTAGTCACATTCATATAGGACAGAAAATGATTGACTGAACTCATTTTTCTTTCAAATCTAACACCAGGATTGGTTCGTGGCAGCTCTCCAAGTGAAGTGGGAATGGTTGCCAAGCCATGTTTTCTCCAGGAGTGCAATTCGATACATTAGTTTTCTTTCAGCACTTTAATATTCATGTATAGCTGAAATCGGAACATGCTTCGTGACAACGTCTAACTAGAATTCTGTAGTCATAGATCAAACATATGTCAAGCACGCCATGTGAGAAAAATTACAGAAATTGTTCTCTTTCTTTGTATCTTTCAGGAGCTATGCATAGCAGTTGTGCGAGGAGATTGAGAAAGGTAACACAGCAACGAGAGTAACGACAGAAAAAGAAGCTGCATTTATACCCATCATGCTTCTCCTTCATTCCCAAAACTACACTCAAACAAACTAGATGTTCAGCTAGATGCTTCGAGGTCATAACAGTCTTCTTTTTCTTTCTCTGTGCTTTATTCATCCTCTTTTCTTGCCTTTCTTTTTCTTGTTCTCATAAGCTAACCAGATGCAAAACTTAACCCCTTCCAATCCATCATTTTCTAGTCTTGTAGATCCTCTCCCACTGCATCATGACATGCAGGTAGGAGGAGTAATATTCCTCACATAGAAAATGCAAGGTCATATACATGAGATACACATAATTTAGCAATGAAATAATAATTGACTTGACCTGTAAACAAACTTCAACCAAGAAATTAAGTTACTCAACAAGGAAGAAGTAACCATTCATACCTCGTCACATCCAATAACAAGAGAGTTTTCAATAAGAAAGTTTTTGTTTTTAAATGAAGCTCAAGAAGAGCATCATCACAATGGTGAATTGTTGTTACAATATACTATCTCTTGCACACTCTTCGTTTAATAGAAAATATGTGGCAGATGAAAGGGCGTGTTAGGTTTAAGTGTAGGAGAACATAAGCGTAAGCAGCCTTTTAATTGTGCTGCCAGGAAGGTGTCTATCACAAGATACCCTGTATGTGGTGTCGAATAACTGGAACATTTAATACATTTTCAGACATTAGTACCATATTGTGATTTTCAGTGTGGTCTTTTCCTGGAAAATTATATATCAAGGAATGTTTTTCCATGAAAAGAGTTACATCTTTTGTAAGAGGAAGACCATCACATATCATGCTTCGGTCAACATGGTAGTGTGGACTTGTGCCTGTACTGTGGCATGGATATTTGAACAGATGGTGGGTCTAATCTTTGCTACTACTATATGTTCTTAGGATTCTATAATAGACCCACATGTTAGGCAAAGCACATGCAGGTATAGCAGTGGCGGCTCGTGAATTTGTGAACTGGAGGGGCTGCATGTTTATCCCACAGTAGGCAGATATGCAGGCTTTTATTTAGAAAATTATGATAAACCATTATTATGACATGTTTATATAAACAAATACTGCTTCCTTAGTTATTCCAGTTTCGCACTTTTTATTAACAGAAGTTTATAATATCTTAAATACTGAATAAAACCTACTCTAAAAATTGTTTATCTGGAGCATTTACTAAACTTTTTTCGAGCATATAATGAACTGGGTATTTATTCACAGGCTCTACATTGCACACCTGAAATAGTATCGTATAACCTACTGTTTGACGTTTGCGAGCGTTATCATCTCAAACTAATAACGGTAATTCACACATTGTGTTATATACATCCAATATGAGACTGAGTCTAATATCGTATTATTTAAAGCATATCCACATAAAAAAAAAAATTTCATACCAGCAACTGACAATCATTAAAATAAAACATTAAGTAAAAATTTCATCTTTTATTAAAGAAGAAATAAGAACAATACGGAATTACTCTGCAATTTAAACTTTTTACCAGTAATTTTCCTTTTGAACCAAAATTTCCCTGTTTGTAACAACACTGATTCCAATACAATGAGTGACAAATGGCTTCAAACGTGTCGAAAGTAGCCGAACGTTTCCGAGTAACCACGGACTGCAATTTTTGCAGCCTAAACTGGCCTATGGTGAACGAGGAGTGAAATGGATTCATACTTTGGTTGTGGCAATACTCTGTGGGCCATTCAGACTGGCAGCCTCTTAGAAGGAAGTGGAACTAGTAGTCACATAAGGTCGGAAGCAAAATCAGGTATTGCGAAGATATTGCACATTTATAGAACGAAAGCCATTGATGATATTTTCAGAAGTTAGGAAGACATTTATTCCGTAAATATAAAAAACAATTCCTTCTGAAACGTCTAGGAAGGATGCAGCATTGCAGCCTTTTAGCACGAGCCGCCCCTGAGGTATAGGAATGCATTCCCATGACTGTGGGCAAGACAAGCCATAGGTACAATCATTGGATTTAACAACAAATGTTCTCTTCCCCCTGCTCCCTTTAAAAATACCCTTGATGAGTGATACACATAAAAGATAGACAAGCACAATTTGATTATCAATGCCCAGCTGCAAAGTCCTCCCCATCTCAAAAATACTTCTTGTTTGATTTAGAATGTATGATTGAACCTTAAGAAAGAAACCTTATTTTTTAAATGTTTTCTTGACATGATTCTGTGTCAAGATTTGTTGTTCTTATATCAAACCATTATGTTTTATTGTATTCAACTTCAATATAGCAGGGTTTTCTTGTGTTTATAACAGTTCTGCTACACTCATAACTTATTGAAATTATTTCACTTTAACTAAAATGCAAGAAATGAAGAAAGTATAAAACCAGCATAAGGGTAGCAGTCTGAAGGTATATTTTAGTCAGACATACATGCTGAAATATGGACAAATCCTCCGTGATAATGTGCCATTAAGTTGGCACCACTTAAAAAATATAAACAACTCGGTTGAAAATAGCTAAAATCAAAATGCTGAGTTCATGTGACAGATGGAGTGGAATACTCTTGATGCAATGTTGCTACATCAGCACTCTGTGGTGGCTGGGAATGAAACCCATGAAACGGGATGATTATCTATAAAATGAATGCTCTCTTAAATGAGAGGTAACCTCTCCTTTTCTAAGTACAAAATGATTCTAGATGATTTAATTAAACAAAGAATATGGTTTTAAAGGCCAGATTCGTAGCTGATACTCCACAAATTTAAATTTAAGGTCACAGGGCTATGGTGTCGTCATAAGATTAGTACAAAACAGAGCTATATTCAACCGATGATATGTTAGATATTAGTACGAGTCAGTTTTTAATGTCTTGTTAGAAGCAGAAGATTATTTTGCCATCTTGAAACAGCTGGTTTTCAATTTTTTTAATTGGGCCATATCTTCTGGNCTTTTTACAGAATTTGAAGGCATTTGTGCCAAATAAACAACAATATATATATACAGGGTGTTTAAAAAATGTGTACCAACAATTGAAGAGCGTGTTCTTTGGACCCAATAATGTTATTACAATTGTTTTCGCAGGCCTTTCAGACTAATGGTTTAGCCATAATTAAACAATTAAATTGTCCAATCACGAGGCGCGTTACAGAAACACCACGGCCACGCGCTAGAATTGGCACTTGTCATTCGCCAATTCTAACGCGTGGCCGTGGTGTTTCTGTAACGCGTCTCGTGATTCGACAGTTTAATTGCTTAATTATGGCTAAACCATTAGTCTGAAAGGTCTGCGAAAAAAAATGTAATAACATTATTGGGTCCAAAGAACACGCTCTCCAATTTTTGGTACATATTTTTTAAACACCCTGTATATATATTTTTTTTTTACAAATCTCTTTCCAGTATTACTTAATTATGTGGTAGTAAAAATCCACTCTTACAATTGAATAACAATCTTCTTCTAATGTCACACAGTATTTTCTATGTACCTATGTTTCATATGTAAGCATAATGTTGTCAACTATACTAATCAATTTAATAAACTCCCGTAGTCCATTTTGGGTTTCAGTAGTAACCAGTTTTGGAATTTTTCCATACAGATGTTTACCAAAATACTGCTCAGTAGTGAACCATAAGAACACCTAAAACTCCCTAATCATGTTATCATTGTAGATGAAAAAGTGTTACTGATACAGTTTTACACCTTTCACAAAAGAAGGTAAAAGACCGAATGGTAAAATAGCCGTGCTTTCCATACCCTGAACATCTGATTTTGACCCAGGTTATTTTTTAATCTATCCTCATAGAAGAAATGTCAACACCAACACTGACCAGGAGTGACATTTAGTGGCACAAGTCCAACTATTACAGTAGCTAATTAAATCACCAGTAATTTGACATGAAACTATACGGGTGGAAATGAACCTTATTATTTTTTTTTCCCTGACAAACTAAGTTTTCACTTGTTTTTAATGCCCCCGATAGTCTGGGGATACCAGATGAATTATTACATAAAGTGAGTAAGTAAAGAAGCTTGCTAATTCATTTATTTGAATTTGACATCTACTACATATTCTCAACTTTTTAATTAATTTCAATGGTATTTGTGTTGGCCTCTCCAATATCTGGTGACAACAGATCATCATTCTGCCATCTAGAAACAATTAAATAGCCATTTTGAAAATTTTAAGGCCATGTGTTTAGGGTTCCGAGATTTTCACATTAAGTAATCAAGCAATATGTCGAAGAATACTGTCATTTTCACTTTCAATTCAACATTAAATACAAATAGTTTTAAACCTACAACGAAATGTGAAATACCCCTCAACAAGTAAAATCACTGGAAAAAGTGAAATTATACTGGAAAATGTAATCATGCAAAGTATCAATTTGTTCAACTGCTTTTACTGCGAGTGAAACCTATTTTAGCTGTTACGTTCATGTTTTTTTACACTTTCACAAAACTATAATTTTGTTTGATTACCCCTTGATTTTATTAATGTGGCGCATTATCAGCTTATAAATCACTGTTGTAAGACAGGAAAAATGGTCTTTCTGGTTTGGTCCCCAAGGGTTACATTACAGATCACAATTTTATTGTGTTTGTGAACACAGAACCAGGTTGTGAATTACACTTACTTCTTTGTTTTAAATGCTCTAAATATTAATATTAATGACAGTCATAGAGTGTAAAGATATACGCACCAGAAATACTCAAATAAGCTAAGATAGTAATATGTTAATTGTGGTTAGATAATTGTTATTAGTGATAGTAACTGGTCATGTGTTTTGTAAATCTTAGCAAACAAAATCTTAAAATTTAGTTATGTTAAGATGTAAAATTTTTTTTATAATGTGTGTGACATTAATATAAGTGCATGGGTGCCCATGGAATGGCATATTTTTGTTAATAATCTGATATATTTTATAGTCAAAGTTGACACCACACAAAATTATTAAGAACCAACTGTTGTACTACAAAACCTTAAAAAATGGTATATTTCAGATTCAATGTGCTAAAATTTTGGAATAGACTTAAACTGGTATTCCATCCCGCGTTTACTCTCTTTTAGCTGACGATCTCGGACCATTTGTCACAACTCTATATCGGAAGAGTTTATTCCTCGTAAAAATTCCAAACGGCTGGCGGAATGCAAACGTTGTTCCGATTAACAAGGGAGGAGATAAACAGGATCCTGNGAATTACCGACCTCTTTCTCTCACCTCCGTTTTCTGTAAGCTGCTAGAGCACATTAGCAGTAATATAATTAAACATTAAACTTCCATGTTTTCTTTCCTTGATAAATACTAACATTATTTACAACTACATCTTACCCCACAATCAACTTTAAGTCTTTGGCAGGGGGTGCAATTCACCTACCATCAGGCCCTGGAGCTTTATTTGGTTTAACCGACTTAAAAAGCTTAAATGCCCCTTCATTCGTGATTAACATCTCTTCTATTTGATTATTTGCAGATGAAACTGCCATATGTAGGGAAATAAATAGTACAGAAGATGGTGATGAATCACAAGAATCTCTGAACCCTGTTGAGGAATGGTGTACTTTATGGCAGTTAAAACTAAATCCTAAGAAATGCTCAGTTAAGCGTATTACAAAGCATTGGCACAGTTCCAAACACTGCTTATAGAGGTGCAAATTGGGAAAAATAATTTACTGCTGAATTAAGCTCCATATGCACAGAAGTAAAAGTGACATCAGATGAAACAACAGCCGAGAGCCTCTACTATTTGATAAACAAATTGCATATACTTGTAGACACATTAATCGTTTCTGCACCCTTTCTTTTCATAACCCATTGGTAGTTAGAATAATTAAACATGTGACTACTACTTCACAATAAAGAATCAGTTACTGAACAACTGGGTTCAACATTCAGTCACAAAAAAAAAAAAAAAGCAAAAAAAAAAAAAAAAAATGCATAGGCCTACGTTTCACATATTTTATTTAATTTAGAATTAGTGCAAGCCATTTGAAATAAATGGAAACAGAGACAATGTTTGGGTAAGTGGTTGACACTATCTTACTGCACCTGTAGGAAAGCGTCATGGAAAATTATTCACTTATCAGACAGCCAAATGTGGTGAAATTGCTATACATCTCGGGCACCAACATCAAGGATAAATGAGCAACTAAAAACAGGATTCAGAAATGGTTTCAATCAGCTTTATTTAACATACAAATGGAGTACAAGAACAATTTTTGTAAAAGCAAGTGCATTAAATAAATTAGGAAAATGCACACATTGGAAGTAAACTGCATTGTTAAATTATGCTGAAAATAATTTAAAATTTGGTACTCTCAAGCATTTATGAAAAGAAGTTACATTTGCAAACTTCATAGTTGTAAAAATACAGAAAACAACTGTTTTGTTAAACACAAGTTTTGCAAAAAAACATGTTTAACATTTATTTATGCTATTAGCAAACACATATAAACAGGGTTCATACAGTTTTCGAACACCTCCCTGAACAAATTAATACAGATAACAATGTTTTTCTTTTTTAAGATAACCATTATTTATCAATCCTCTACTGGTAAGAAAACAATGTAACTTAATAAACATAAAGTATATCTGGGTTACTATTCTCACAAATAATGTTTACTACAACTACATATACCACCTGTTAATGTCAGTTCTTTCAAATTTAAATGGGAAAACTTTTGAAGCTTGACTCAGAAACTGAATATTTAAGGTAGACGGAACTTGCATTTGCCTTCACTAACAACAATGAATATTTATTGCATCTTTGCCCATAGTTGACGAAACAGTTTTAGACCTCTGTTTAGTACAAGCAAAGGAAGATGCCGATCACTTGCTGCAGGTGGAACTGTGNTTTGTGGGCCTAGAGCTCAGTGAAATCATATCATGGCTAATAATGTACTATATTAAAGACAAGTATCAAATGCATATAGAATACTTCTAAGAATTCAACAAAACAACTCTTTTCTAAACTGTGTTACAAAGAACTACAAAAAAATTATACCTTCTTGAAATGATTTTCAAAAACAAGAGTAAAATATTATGTTAATGTTGAGAGAATATCACACAATAACAATGTCTTGTGTTGGAGCTGGTTTCTATTATGACTATATTTATCATTAAAATCTACATACCATGTTATTGTAGCTTTAACATAAAAATGCATTTTCAGGTAGAGTAAGATGGTTTTGAATTAAAAGCTTGTTTGCGTATGAACGTTGTACAAACTTAGATAAAAAAAAAAAAAAAAAACCAACAAAATCCATGGATTTTGCAGAAAGTATATTTTTATGCACACTTTTCCTCATTTTCCCACATCTGTACGAAATCTGTATGCAGAATAATGCGTCAAATCAAACTGTTCATGTTGATGTTCTTCAATCAATGTTCTCCTTATTTAAAATACTAATTTACACTTTTGAGAAGTATTATAACTAAAACAAATCAAAAGCACTCGTCACTTTGGTATCACTCCATTTCCAGGTTAAATTTCACTGTGTCCAAAGAACAATTATTCAACTTCAAACAACTTTTTAATGAGCAGTGTCTGACCACAGGAATTATATTTATTTAGTCCTTTCCTATTTGTCTTCAATAAACTGTGAACCTTGTCTTTGACTTCTTTGATACCAGTTTCCACCATACTGAAAATAAAAGACCAAGAAAAATTCAGAAGAGCTGCATAAACATAGGATGTTTGTAGAGCAACTTAATACCCTTCATAACCTGCGTAACACTGCAAATAAACAATTTCAGTAAATGGCTTTCGAGCTTGTGGTTAGGGGATAGTAATTTATCAGTGTAATGTAACGAAAACTGCTATCCCTTCAGTGACAGTTCAAGATGGGGTAGCACCACAATCTTAAATAAAAAAAGTGTGCGTGTGTGTTAAGTAATATCTTACTCTGATGTTTACATTTTTTTCTATTCATTTTCATATGCATTCCCTCAGACTTCATCATCAGTTAATAAAGTAATAGTCCTTGGAAGGATCAAATAATATAAAAAATGTACCTATACTTTCACAGCATCTTATTGACAGCTATAAGTGTATTGGAAAACACAACTGAGGCACTGCAAAGGATGAGAGTTTACAATGCCATTTCAATTTGACCATGGTTACCTGGAACTGGAAGGACCACTAAAAGATTAAATATTAGATTTCACCCTACCAAGAATCTCTGCAACAAAGGAATGCAGAAAACTGTCCAATAAGCATTTACATTCACTTCAGTACTAATAACAAGTCTGTTTTGTCAATGTAGAACTGGAAACTAGGCAATTTCTTCAATTATATCTAAAATTGTGCTGCACATTGTAGCATCCTTCCCCCACTGATTGGTAAAAACTATGTTGTCAATGTTCATGCAAATCACATAACAAATATATACAGACGCTTATTTTAATTTACTTGAGAGCAAGAGGTTGGTTGCATAGCTATACATAGCATATAAAGAAACAAACTTTTAAGTACTGATTTCCATATGTCATGAATTTTATGGCATCTGAATGAAGAGGACAAAGGTAGCAAGATGATTAAACATTTGCTAACAGGTTGTGTCATTTGTGCATACACCAGCTGCTTCTGCACAATCACTTCCTTTCTAAATCACTAAACAATGTGAAGTCCTTATGTTTTAATTCAACAACTTCACTTTTGTTTGTGCGTGTGCCAGCTGTTGACAAAACACCAAAATTTTCAATGTGCTGCTACGTAATGTTTATTGGACTTCTTGGAATTTGTGCACAATGTTAAAGTTTAAAATTGTGTACAAACTACAGTTACACCTTCAACAATTTCAAAATTTAAGTAATATGATCAATCTGCCCATTCCAAAACGTTAAAAAAAAAAAAAAAAAAACGAACTTCTAAAATAGCTGTCATCACATTAGGACACAAAAACCCCCCCCAAGACTGACGAAAGCATGTCAAAGTAAATGAAATTTCTGGTTCATGTTGATTTATTTTTTCCGACTGTGAAGGCATGGTTCACCACGAGTCTGTTCCCCACTGACACATGGTAAACAACGAATTTTACAGAGACATCATGAAACAAATGAAAGAATCCATAAGATGGGGCATTCATCCTTGCTCATTTGCATTTTCTCCAAAAACATGAGACAACTGAAGTCCCCCAACTCCCGTACTCATGTGATCTGGCTCCAGAGGGCTTCTTTTTGTTTTTGAAGCTGAAATCGACACTGAAAGGATGCCTATAGACAAAACAGATGAAAATTCACTGAAGGAACTTTACTTGATCCAAAAAAAGATGTTCCAGCAGGCAGGGCAGGGTTGAATAAAACATGTTTTTTTATAAAAAGAAAAAGAAAACGTTTTTTTTTTTGTTTAAAACCTCCAAAATATACTTTGTACAAGTTTTTTTCACTCATATAATACTTATTTACAGGTACAAACTGGCACTTGTGATTCTGGCATGGTAGTCAGTAGATTCCATACACAATGATTTCATTTTTAAGCTATCTGTAAACCAGTAATGCAATAAAAGATAATAAAAACATGAGCATGTGTTTTAAACATTTTGTTTAAAACATAACAACCCAGCAGCAAGGGTTTGAGCAGTGGAAGAAACGCTAGGATTGGGTATATCAAGAGTGGAGGAGAGTACTTTGTAAGGGATAAGAGTGAATAAGTTGTAACTATTACAATAATAGTTATATTTAAAAAGTGTGGCTATGTTTTGGACAGACCTCGTATGTCCTGTCCTTTTAACATATCTTTTGAACATGAGCAGGTGAGCGATGGCTAGGCAGTGCAGAGAACCACTAGTACAGTGATATCAAACTCTTCTAGTTACAACGTTTCATGTCTAATACAGAGTTCCCCTTTCCTGCAAGTTTTAAATATCACAATTCCAGACAACATTTAGCAAGGCCATTATACAATGGTGCATACTAAAACATTAAAGGTAAATCTAGTCTTTCCTAATTACACATACTTACTTAAGAAGAAGAAATGCACCTCGATTGCAGGCTACCCAATTTATACATATATCAGGTGTCATTTGGTCAAGTACTGCTTTGCTGAACAGCTCTGTAAAAGATAAAAAAGTATGTGCTTGAGTATAACAACTTTGGTGCCATTAACCACAATCTCAGTTTTTAATGTTTGGTTTCTTTTTGGTATTAACTGTTGCTTCTTCTGCCTCCTCTCTACACAATTCCAGTTCAATGTAACTTTGATTAGGCCTATACCATCTTCATTATTTTTTCTTAATCCACTTACATATTTTTTTAAACATTTTAAGGAAACTATTTTGTGTATTCTGATGCAAGATTGACAGTTTAGAATATTCATTCTGCAATTCTAGTTTCAACAGCTTTTGGCTGTCATGTACGGGCACAGGGTGGCCATGCATGCACTTTACTGGGAGAGTGGAGTTCATAGTTTACCATGGTGTCCATGATATGCAAGACTGCTAACAGCAAGAGTGGGAAGGAAGGAGATGCAGCCATGCATTGAAAAGGAAGGAATGAAAAAGACAAAAACTCAATCAAGCAATTCGATAGAAAAAGGAATGTCAGTATCCATGCTTAATAAGTGGTAGGAAGAGATCACTGCCACTAAAATATAGTGGATAGCTTTAAGCCCTCTTTCAATGGTTGTTGCCCATTTTAATATGAAAATACATCCCAAATAAAGAAATGCTTAAACAAAATTTTTTACTGACTCAACACCAAGATTAAGCTTTTACTGTCAAAAGTTTGTATACTCTGATATTAATACAAGCCAAATTATCGAAGAAATAATTTTGGCTCATCAAATCATGACACCCATGGTGACACTGAATTAAGTATAGAAATTCTTCTAGGATTCACCTTCACCCCTTTCAGCTCTTTCCTTATCCTTTCGAATCAGATCTTTCAGTACCATATGAGAAGCTGCATTTTCAATCAAATTATCAGTGGATGGTTCAAATGGTTGAACCACAGCACTGGCGACTGACATGAAGGCTTCACTCAGCTTTTCTCCTGGAAGACAAAAAAGTAAGCATGCTTTACATTTTACAATTTTGATTTTTTCTTAAGGTTACGAGTGTTCAAGCAAAGTAGTCAAGAAATAAATTTTAAGTCAACAAACACATTTCAAACAATTAGGAGCTTGAAATACATTAATTCAGGACTTTTAAAATTTAGGTTTAAATACACCAACACCTTCTTCTGCTACAAAGGACTTTTTACCTTCACAAACATTGACAATGCCTCACTCCAGTCAACTTCTGGTTTCTTTATCTGACAAATGAGTGACAGGCATTAATAGACAAAAATTATATATAATGTGTTTTGAAGAGATCTAGTACAGGTCTACATTGATACAAGTTTTATGTATGTCATAACATTGCTGTTTGTAAATATAAAAAAGAGGAAATGAAAGACACTGTACCTGTACAGTTGTTCAAAATGGCCTGAACTATAACAACTCTGCGGCTGTTTACCATCCAGTTTTTCATGTCTTCACTGATGACACTGAGCAGAGCATCGATGACCACTGTCCTTAGTTCCTGCTGTCTCTGTTCTTTTGTTTTTTTACTAGAACACAAAAGTAAAACTAGACATAAAACAAAATTGGGTTCTTTGGTAAAAACATCCATCCCCCCTCAAACGCGACCTACCTGTAAGGATTTTCATCTCCTTGACTCAAGAATTCCACATCAGTCGGGTGACAATAGCGAGGATCTCGAGGTGCAACAAGATATAAGAGAATTTTTTTCCCTTGAGTATCATCGGCAAGCTCTTGAACATTTTCCAGAATTTCTGGTAATATGATCTGGAAAAACAATTAATATATAAAATAGTAACAGCACTAAAACCTTTACGGAACATACACACAAAGTAACGTGTATTTATTTTCATACCTTTTTCATAAGAACTGTGTCGTCCACAGTATCAAACAGTGCTAAAAGTAATAAATGTCCATGCTCATGCTTGCATAATTTCACTACATGGCCTTTGAGAGACTTCATTATGACTTTACGATCCTATAAAAAGAAAGATATACAATTAAATTAGATCTGTTAAATGAATTGAACAAGTAACACTTTTACACAGCACTTTATTCTATATGAACAAACAACTAAAGGGTCAATCTACCGCCCCTTTCTCTAGGCCATGAAAATCACCAGCTTCGATTTTTAAATACCAATGGCATTAATAATATTATATTCATACGTATACTGGGTTTCCAGTTTTAAAGGACACACTCGAATATCTCGCCAAATATGCATCGCATGTAAAAAATGTTAACAGTAAAAGTTGTTCATATTGACAGGGGCCACAAGATGGCGCTATTAGTTTCCCCCTTGATGGAGCTGTTATTGGTGAAACTAACATAAACTTCGTTTTTCAAATAGAAACCCCCATTTTTTATTGCATATTATGATTCTTCGCTAAAAATTAAGTAACTCTTACTTGGAAACATTGTTTTTCAAATCGCCGTAGGTGGCGCTGCAATCGGTGAAAATTAAGTAAACTTAGGTTTTTTCAAGGAAACCGCCATGTTTTATTACAGAATGATTACACACTAAAACCTGGTTAGTCTTTTGTCTGAAACACATTTTTTGAACCATCATAGATGGCGCTGCAGTAAGTGAAAATCAGATCTTTAAACTGACACTGAGTTGATGAGGTGTTCAAAGGTCGCACCGTTGACCTGTTGGCAAAACTGAATAGGGCGCTCGAAATGCTTC
>KZ879718.1:8725-21053 GCA_003456935.1 Machilis hrabei
TCTCGCAGCGAAAACTAGCTGCTAGAACAAGCCCCGTGTGACAGGGGCTTAAGGGAAGTTTGGGATACAAGTGATGTGTCAAACCAATAGACATGTACCAATCCAGGTGGAATTTAACTAGCTTCTTAGATATGGGCACACATCAGTTGCAAAATATGTTCTGATGAGAAGAGGACGTATTTTAACATTTAGCGAAACGACTATATGCGTGAGCAGCGCATACAATCAACTGCATAAAATACCATACAAAATATATCTGCAATTGTAAACGCGACATCTATCTCATATCAAATGTATGAGTATACAAATATCTATAAATATAAACGTACTCTAAAAAAACGAACTATACATTTAGAACGAGTATAGTGCATTCACTTTGAAAATGTTGCTTTCCGAGACATATGAACTCATGCTTTTCTCTAAAGCTTTAAAAAATAACATGCCAAAAAAAATGACGATGAAACACAGCAAATTACTATTTTCATGGCCTTTAATCTTTTGCAGTCATGTTTCCAAAGATAATGGATATGTTGAATGTGGTGTCAGTTTTACTACTAACGTAAATGGAGGGAGTGGTGGAAGTGTCAGAAACCATTTACATATCTTTTAGGTTAGTGAAACGTATTTATTATGGTAAACTGAGATANAACTTCTGTAATTCCAGGTTACTGTGTAGTTTCTAGCCAATTTAATACTTACACTAGTCACTTCCATAAAAACAAAAGTCACGGGTGATACGCTTATAAAACAAGAGAGTATGTAAATGTTTGTTAGTAGACACTTGGTAACAAGGACTAACGGAAACAAGCACTGGAACCTTCACTGCGAAAATTAGACCTGGAAGGCCTGTAACTAACCGTCTGTCATGAACCTTCTTCAAGATCTAAATTAGCTTTCATGAGCAGTGGAGGTAAACTTTTGTTTTAATGGATGTAATGACGAACTGGTTTTTGTTTAAATTGGTCAGCATCCTTTACAAGTTCTAGAATAAAAAAAAAGTGATTATAGAGTAGGCCTACACCAAGAAACGATAACCTCAACAAACGATGGCAACCCGATACAAAGTTGTGTATAGGTACAGTATGCTGATACAACGACGGTTGGGTTTTATTTCGAGGGAAGTCTCTACTCTGATCATCAGGCATCTTAAATCGCTGTCGAGAACTTTGTCTATTTGATGATGTGGTGTTTCACGCCGTATCGACACTTGATGGGTCATTTAACGATGATTAAAAACGCTTATTTTTATTAACGAAAGTTAATGGACATCACAAACATCCAGGACTTACGCGCGATTTGAACCCACAACTTAGTAGGCAAGACACTAGATAGAAGTGTTTGAAATTTATCTCTGGCTCTGGGATTCGAACTCACGATCCACAGTCGAGTACGTAATTCACTGAAGGTAGCAGAGTGTATTACGTCATGGACTGTGGACCGTGACTTCGAATCCCAGAGCCGGTGATACATGTTAAGGAATTGTCAGCAGCGATTTAAGATACATGATGACCAGAGTAGATATATTTCTCGAAACGTAGCAAATAGAGCTAACCAGACAATAGATAACGTCCAATTAAGTAGCGCAACAAAAAATGGAAATTAAAAAATAAACTGGAACTGTTACCGCCAGTGCTTACTTACTTAGTAAGTATTGCCTATCTTTATGCTACCGTAGCTAGTTTTGATATAGACTCGATAAGGCTTTGACCAGCGATCACAGAATACAATGAAGAAATGGTGTATGCAATTACGCAAAAGTCGAATTACAAGAGATTCTTCAGCTAGGCCTATATGTGTTGGGAATATTTCTACCCGAGAAATAGTATAAAGAAAGATCCACCTCAGCCAGTCATAAGGGGAAAGGCTCATCAAACAGAAGGCAGGTATTCCTCTTCTTATTTATTCTTTTCTTACAGATAAGAGTGAGCCTGTGAAACTTCTATGTAAATAACGTCGCAGAAGGTACAAATCTCTCGTAAGTGTTATCGTGAGATGGACCTTAGGAAAGTCCTGGTGTGATCAGCAACCATAAACGGGTCCTGATTTATCATTTCTTACTCAATGGTATTACGCAAAATCCAAAAACCAATCCATTCATATTAACACAACCAGACTTCTAGACAGCATAAACTAAAACTATACTACAAACCTAAAGACCTCTTCAATATATATAGCATTAGGTCCAATAAACAGATACATCTACCTAGAAAAATAGCAGTTACCATACTACTTAACCTACACGCACCAGATATGTGACCTCTAAAAACAGAAGTGACAATGACAGGCCAAGTGAGTGGCAGATCGAATTAGTCAGTCGGCTGTTGAAGAACAGAAGTACGAAGTATCATGAAATGTGAACATGCAAACTACAACGCAGACGGGTAAATTTCATCGTTCTAAACTTCAAATATGTTGTTCATTACTGTTATTTTATTTTTAATGCTCATCGGATTTCTAAATATAATGATTTACGCCTTGTCGGCATCTCTTGAGCTGTTGTGATTATGGTTAACACACACTGCACTAAAGCTTATGAAATGCACTAATACTGAAGCAATTGTAGTGCAACACCCAGGCCGTTCAGCGGTAATCTCCGCCCACCGGAGTGATTCCAGGAGACTAATTATGATGTCGAATATGTATATCCTTTTACATAATGAGGTCCAAGGGCTGTTCCAGTAACATGTGGTGTTTTACGCCCCACCGAAACCTAATGGGTCACTTCAGAACGATGAAAATGAAAGAGGGGTTTCTAACTTTAAATAGAAGTTCACACGATTAATGTACATGCACATCACACCCACAAACACATACGTTGACATCTGAAACCACAACAATTCCATTACAGCGTAAGTCAGAAGCTACACACCGAACGAACCTTGGAAGTCACCCACGTTACAATAAATTTACCTTATAGCACTGGCTTTTTCCAACATGAATTATTTAGACTAAAGATCATAAAATAGAAGATAAAGGTCCAGNCGAAATCAAACTGAACTCGCAAGATACGGAATTCCCTCGATCACAGCTCATACTTACAAACTCAAACTTTCTACAACAGTAAAGGTTTATTGTTGCCAACGGGCAATACAGCCTGTAGCGTTCAAACAACTCGAAACCATGNTGCTTCGTGTTAATGGTTCCACGGTTGTGACAGCTTACATCTAGTGGAAACCTCATTCGTACCGTAACGAAGCATCAGGTTGACTGCATTTTATAATTCGTGGGCTATTTTACAATTCTGCTTGACTGGGAGTCCCGGTTCAAATTCCGGGACCGATTCCTAGCCTTGGGTGTAAAGGGTTACCCCTAAGAGTGTGCCTGTGTAGCTCTCCACATTAATCTTAGTTGTCTTCCGGAAGGGACGTTTAAAGTGGAGTGCCATTGGTAAGTTNTCGATGTGAAAGAACTCATCATCCCCTGTGNATCGAGTGAGAGTGGCAAAATTAATTGATCCTGAAGTGGGTGGGATCTCCATTAGACCTAATTTGTAAGAAGCGTGAGATCTTGAACTCAAATAATCAATTATCACAACTGATTCTATCTATAACTCAACCAGTAAATGTTCGCGTGTTCAACTTAATAACAGAACTAGAAAGAAAAAAAACACGTTATTAATAAAAATAATAAAAAAGGCGACCTTCATACTAGCGTAAGATTTGAATCTATCAGTGCAGTCTAAATGAAGCACAAGCAAGCACGATTTACAACACGTGCGTACACCATAATACGAAAGCAATTACTATACATTTGTTATAATTATCTGTCCCAGTTGCCACAATCTGAGATTCAATCACGCTAGATTAATAAATACCATTCATTCTATACGCAACCACACATCTACCATAATTAAACATGCCTAGTCATTGCGGAATTAACTTCCAAACATCGATTACACGTTGGAAAAAATTAACGTTAAACCCTATAGGATTATTTAATTTATCTTTTACAGTACCGTATGCTGTTTTGTTTGTGACGCGTATAAAAAAGCTGGAATTGTAGGTGTCCTCGTTAGTTTGATTTTTTGTGTGTTCCCAGCTGAAGCATGCATCTTAGTAAAGAGAGAGAACCTTATGCGTGTACGGAATGCTAATTAAGTTCGGCATGCATCGAGGACCGTTTCGTGGACCTGACTTGCATGGTAAAAGAACGGCAACACGAGTGGAACGTCATTTTCTCAAGAGGGATAGTGCATTACGAAGACTTCTATGCTCGTTTGAAATGCACGTATTTGCATACAGCAAGCTTTCCGTTTTGTTTCTTGGATGGACAGGGAACTACATAACACAGTAGCCGCTTATTCACAAGAACTGTTAAGCTGCATGGTCAGTAAAACTCAAGCAACAGATCTATGAGCTGTTAAGTGTAAACGTAAACCACTTACAATCCAACTTATCTCGAACCTGTGTGTATGACAAATACTGGGAAAATTGTATTGAAAAGTGAGACTCTATAGAAAATAAGAAATCAAACATGCGAGTGTTTATATATATATTCCATTGTTATTGTTGTTTGTATAGTGGTATTTTTGACAATTTGTAAAACACTGTAATAATAGACTAATAATAATACTAAAAAAACTCGAGTACACAATATCGATTCTCTAGACAAAATCTTATTAGCTGTCATGTTGGCAACACTGTTGAGGAATTTGGCAACACTGTTTTGACGCTTAAGGAGCATCATTGTAAAAATTGTTAAACATTCTGAAATTGGCATCATTGAAAATCACAGAGTACAAAATTTCGTTGTGTTTAGCTAAACTTTGGGGTTATGAATCTATTACTATAGTATACTACCCTAGTCTAGATTAATTAGTATGCAAACCTCAAATTAACTTTTTGTCGCTATGTGGATGCCAAAAGTGATAAACACGCGATCAGAAGTGCTGCCATNTATTATCCTGTTTTGTACATATTTCAATAGCAGGTGCTGTTTATCCTTAAAAAATAAGTTTAACCTCGTAATTACGTATTTAATCACAATGTTTTGTCATATTTTTTGTTCACATTCAGTGTTAACCTTATTTTATACAAAAGCCATTCGAATATTGAAATACTACAATTTCATGAAGGAATATGATGAAATTTGTACAGAATCAGATATTATGACGAAATATATATACAGCATCAGATATTAGATGGCAGCACTGTTGATCGCGTATTTATCAAATTTGGCATCCAAAACCTTCAATTTTTTTTTCCACGGGCGAGATAGGGCTTTTAACCACTACTTATTCTAGGACACATTAACTATAGTAAACGTCAAATACGATGGTGCCTGACGCACAGCTTGGACTTCGCCCTCCACAGTGATAACTTCTCATTCTAAACACAGAGAAGAGTTTACACTCACAAAAAAAAACGTTGGACTTATTTTTATTTCGCTGATAGAAGAAAGTAACACGAAAACAAAACAGTGATAGCAACCTCATACGTGTTACTCGCATACAGCCAGGGCAAAAATTATGTTTCCGGAAAACAAATACCATAATGTTGAACAAATCTTGGAAATTAGTAAATGAGAGACATAGAACTATTTTGGTTTACAATTTTCAAAAGGTAATTGAAATCTACTATGTGTAATTCGGCGATTTCGGCATTTTTACCAAAATTGGAGAAATCACCAAATTACACGCATTAGATTTTAATTAAAGTTTAAAAATTGTACACCAAAATCAGCACAAGGCATTGCCCTATGGCTCTCATTTATTAATTTCCAGGTTTTGTTCAACTTAAGCCAGACATTAAGTAATTTGTTATCCGGGAGCGTGATTTTTGGCCTTGCTGAAGCGAACACTCTTAATCGGGAATGGAAGCGAAATGGAAGGTGATTTTTACATCACCGTCTCACAATAGTGTGCATATGTGTGTACGCGCATAATGGACTTAAACCATAGAGGCATCTGTCGGTTTATGAACGAGTTCCATTCCAAGACGTTGTTCATTATATGTACTGTATCTTGCATTCCTGAGATTTTACGGGCCATTTTAAAACATTAAAACCATGTACTAGATATCAAAGGATCTACACAGCAGCCTACGTTTAATTATAATGAATAGTCCCTTAACTCTCAGAAGACCAGTTTTAGAAATGAAGAAAAGCCGCTAATCGCTTGCAGGTAGGATTCCTGCAGTGACGGTAAAAGTCATTTAGAAGGCTGTCTCTTGCACCACATACTGAGATGCCAAATCNTGTCCTATTTTTACATTCAGTTGTTGGTGAAAGACATGTTTAACTAGTGGAAACTATGTAAAAACAACAGTTTTCAAAGACCTCCCGCCCCGCGAGTTTCCAATTTCAACCCCAGCCTAGCACTGGCTTGCTTGTGATTGACTATTATGAATTCTGGCTTCACAGCAGGGTGATCACTTACAACTATCCACTGAACAAGTTAAATTTAAACTTTATTTTTGTACATGCAACACTCAAACATGTGATGATATTTTCAATGATGTCTAACACTTAGTATTATGTAAACTACATATACTCCTAAAATATAGCCATAAAACTAAGGTTTATGTAGGCCTAAACAATACACACAAACTACAGCTACGAACTAGTACTCAATATGACATTAGCTATGCACAGTAAAGATGTTAGCACCAATTTCTTTAAAATACCCTAAAGACCTCATTAATCTATAAGTGTAACTTTTTAAAAGGCCCAGTTTTTATAAGTGTTTCAACACTGCACTTATGTACTTCTTCCATTGATGTGTTCAGGTACCTATATTTTGTGAGTATTGTTAACACAATGCTCAATTTTAGATGTCATTGAAACTATCATCACATCTTTGTATTTTGCATGTACAGAAATAATTTAAAAGTAAAATNTTCAGAGGATAGTTGGTATTAGCCACCCTGCTGTGAAGCCAGAATTCCCGACAGCCAATCACAAGCAAGCCAGTGTTAAGCTGGGGTTGAAATTGGAAAATCGCTCCCTCCCCATTTACAAGTGATTAGTGGTACTTCTTTAAGTTTACGATAAGGAATGGTCTTCTGTGAGCAAACGAACAGTACGCACGCGTTATGGTTTATAGTATGTATAAGCAACTCTACCTACTGGCGACTTTAACCAATTTAGTATGAATTGCGACGTTCGTTATAGCGAATAGTCCGTAAATTGAGAGTTGCCTGTATATTTGTGTAAACATTCTTCCCAGGCTCAAATGAGCTTCACGTAGGCCTGTATGACTTTGTATAGGCTGTATAACAAAGCTTATTATTATCTTGTTATTTTACTAACAGCTGAAATGCCCTAGGTTACTACTAAAATGGGGTTTAAAGTAAACAAAATTTGCAGAATAGGCTACTTGTGAAAATGTCAGCATTCTAACTAAGCCTATATTTATTTATTAGAAAAACACACCTGTGCAGAATGNTAAAGTGGCAGGCTGCTGTCCCACTTTCTGTAGTAATCACCACGAAAACTANGGTAGTAAAAATGTTTCTTCAAATCCTTAACTTGATGACTAGGAGATTATTTCTCAGAACAACAAGATAAGAGCTGCACTGACGAACACGTTTCTCACCTGTTATCTGAGACAGCAAATATTCTTTATATTTCACAGTTCTTTAACCGTATTTCTCAAACTGACAATACTAATATCTTTTCTTGACAGATGTTAGATATACACTTGTCCTTGTTGTATGGGTACAATGTAAATAAACCTCAACTCTTTGTACTTCATAAAGTCAAGATAATTATCCTTACTGCATCTAAGAAACACCATTTCACAGTAGGCAATGTATTTAAATGGGATCAATTATCAAATGAGACCAGTCGAACTTTTTCTCAATTATTACTTAACTACAGCTTTCTTGTATGTTTTAAAATTACTACCTATGCTTCCTTGGGAAGGTCTAGTCATTGTTTGTACGATACGGTAAGCATCCTAAAAATTACTTAACTATCATTTTAATCTTGCGTTTACTTACTGGTCTCATTTAACTGCAAGCATAAAATTGTTTATTATTAGAAAGTGTACTGTATGGGCATGGAAGTTGTGCCTGGCTTCAATATGGTAAGTATCAAATTACTTTTAGCCCCCTTTTGACTGCAATTCATGCCGTCCTGTGCCTTAAGTGGTATATTTTTAATACATCACCCTACTTAAACAACGTCACGTAAAATATAACTGGCAAAAATGTTTAGCCTAACAGTAATCAGTGTTCTTATTTTTCGTACTCCAATTTAAATGAAATTCCTTAGATCAGAACCATACTTAATATTACGGTACTTTTAGCTCATGAAAAGTGTTTCAACCTTAGTATTAAATATTAATGACAGAAATCGGGTTTCTATACAGTAACTTTCATGTAATTCTTAAAAAAACTTCGAAACAGGGTTTAACAGAATAAAGAAAGAAAAAATCAGTAGGCTACTTCGGCTTTCTCAGTCCTAATAGTCCCTGCATACGCCTAGCTACTGTTATTAATATTATTTTATGAAACCTGTTCTTCCAAAATATTACCGGTATTCCAATTTTCGGTCCATGTTAGTTAAACCAATGAATTAATGATTTCGTAAAATTATTTTTTTTAAATGACCCTTTCATTACTTCGTCAACATTAGGCTAATGTTTGTTTTCACGTTTGTAATATACTGCATATTAGCCTACGATAATATGCGAATGTGAACTGGAGCGGGAAAATAAATAGTAGTTTAAAGACAGATGTCTGAGCAATAAAGGATAATGAATTTAGCGGCGCTGTGAGATTCCGTTTCTACCATGGCTAATTCACGTGGCTGGTGACGTTGAACGGTTTCTCTCGTAGTCTTGACAGTGCAACAGCACTCAGCTGGGAACTGGTTGTGGGAGAAGTCAACCAACCTATCTGCTTGTGAATNTGCCAAGTTTAACTAGGTTTCGCTCAAATCTGTACTTCGTATCCTGAAGTATTAAATTGAATTTATTTATTGCTAATAGAGATACCCTCTTTACTTAACACGTCAAATGTCAGTTTAATTTCTAATGGAAGAAACATCAGTTACTCAAATTCTATTGTTAACAGTACTGTACGTACAAATACATCTATATAAAATCTGAAAATAACACACGTTAGGTACGAGCGGTTTCATGTCAATGTTACAGTTATAATTCTTCAGAATGTCCGATATGTTACCAAAATAAATACACCGCTTGTAAACTGAAAATTGTATCTTATTCAGCATGCAGCCTCAGGAAAGAAAAGGGTTAAAGCATCAATTTTCCAAGTTTAGGGAAATTCACATTTTGTGTGTGCGAAAAAGTATTGTGATTTAATGAAGCACGATTTTACTTCATAGACTTACAAATATACAAACTACATTACACGTCAAGACTTCTTCCTTTACCCATCTGGTTTACTAGGTAAGTATCACGAGAAAACGGCTACATTCCTGTTGTGGTATAAAGACGAAACGAAATGCCTGCTGAAGTTCTGCAGTGCAACTTCCATAACCTTGCATTTACTATTTAGACCGGAACAAAGCATCTAGATGCATTAAGCGTTGTTTATGAATACACTATCCTAACCACTTATTATCTGCGCATAACTTTGGGTTTTGGTGATATTTCATATAATTCGCACTGTAAAATATACTGAGAACCAACAATAAATTTACACTCAGTAACTGTCCAAGGCATCTGTCACAAAAAGACCTTTTGTTTAAAGGCATGTGGACATACGAGTGTATCAAAATATGGCATTTGGATATCGTTATACAGGATTTTTAATTATAACTGATCTTATAAATTTAATTAAACTGTTAAACAGCTTGAAGGATGCTGGTACGGAACGGAAATTTACCGACATTTGCCCATTGTNGAGTATGATGCAATATGTCTGTGTATTGTGGCTAGATATTGATGATGATATGTAGTGATGGGTCATTTAATGACAATACAAATGTTGTTCTTTATTAATGAAGATAAACGGACAATNACAAACATGCATGCCTTGCGTGGGATTTGAACCCACAACCTCCGTTCTAGAGCAGGTTACGCTAGCCACTAGACCAGACAGGTCGGCTTTTGGTAGGAAGGTTGTGTGTTCGTATTATGGAATAACAACGTACAAGTGTCTTGATTTTCTAGATCTCACTGGTGTCGCCTAGCAATCAACAAATACTAGTAGTCTGGTGNGCAAATTGCACCGCTTAATTAGGACTGTCGCTTTAAGATATGTTTTTCCAAACAAAAAAGAACTAGTCGATTTCCTGTTTAATATGGTGTATAATGTTGATACTTTTGGTTGGCTATTCAGTTTACTTGAACTGTGAATGGCTGGTAGTACAAGGTTACTGTATAAATAAATTATGAAATGCGCACTTTCAATACCGACATTCCGAGCAAAACTAAAGTAGAGTGTATGACCAAATAGTGACACCTACACATATTTTAGTATCTTCAACGTTTTAAGCTTGAATGAGCGTATACACACAAACATTCTTCCATTTATCTCATATCTTTCTATGCTGTTAATACCAAGCTTATTCTGCAGAATAGGTCAACNCTATGTATCATAAAAGTGTAGTCTCACCAATTGTATCAGCTGCTATTATCACAGAAACCCATGAAAAAGCTGAACTACAAACATAAAATAAGCATTACACTTGTTAATTTAGAAATCTGGTGGAGTATACTGTCAAATTTATTTGTAATGTATATATCTTTGCTCTTACAATGCTGCAAACTGGTCAATCGCACTATTATTCCCCAGGATTAAAAACTGGTCAGTCACACTATTATTCCACAGAAGTACTATCTAATACAAACATATTCGTGAAATATTTCATACAATCTGTACAGTAGGCCTACCTAGCCTAGGTACTTACCGAACTGCCTCGGTGTTAAGTTGATGGCACAATGAAATCACTATTTTTGTTGTAAAACCACACAAGTTTTTATCCACACATTCACACACAGTATATGTTTCGAGCATTGATTTCCCACAGTGCATTAAAATATTCCAAACATACGATTTAATAAACTTCACTGATATCTCTCAATAAAAACTGATAAACCTGTTTTATTTTTAACTTCTTCCGTCAATCACAAACATTACAGGCTAATAACATGCTTCATTTCTCCACAAACTACTACATCCACTTTTCATTTCTGTGTCGCCTTTCAATCCATCCCAAAGTGGCTTGATAGCTGCAGGTTGTTGAACACCACTGCAATTGCACGTACCTCAATACTTCAAACAGGTCAGTAGTGTGTTGACTTGATTCCAGCGTTGCCGATTTTACTCAGTCCGTGATAACGTTCGACTACCATCAACACAGAAAACACAGTTTTATCACTTTGAAGCAATTCTGTGTATGGCAAACTGTTTTGTATGCGAATATTACCACAGCGAACAANCTAAGCGATCGGNGANACACAAGTTTGACAGAAACTTGATTCCCGGCATTTGAATGTTTACATTCGTTCTCACGTGTTATCGTCTGACAAAATCCACATCAAACTGCACGAAAACACTTTTTGCGTGATAGTAATTTCAACGCCCAAACAAGCAACGAACACACACTTTACACATATTGTTTTATTGACACACACGCGTTCAAATTCACTGCTGGTGTCACTGATGTTTTTCACAACTTCTAAAAGTCACTTGTAATTAATGTTACACTGAATGAAGAAATATGTTGTGATATATTACAAAATAATGGTGAAGCACTAATGTCCAATGTTTTCTTACAGTCTCGGGTTTTTCACGTCAATCAGTTATTACAATTCCGTACACCTTACAGTTCATACCACTTCTAGGCTGTAGGCACAAATCTTAAAACGCGCCAGCCAGCCGAGCAGGCAGCAACACCACAACAAACGAGCGCGCCGACTGCCAAACACCGTAAGTTTCCGAGTCGAGTCGAAGTTTGCCGAACGGAGAGTACACGGCGGTAGGGGGTGGGTGCTCACGTCACTTAGTGACCTACATTCTTGCTAGGTCCGGAAAAGTGGTTGTGGAGGATTACCAACAAGTCGTTTCTTAACAGAACGCCCAAAGTCTCAAATCATCCAGCGAACACAGCACACTCACACCCACCCTCGTGTTCCTTAATGATTCAAGACACGTTTAGACAGAATCGCCGTATTGTAACATCAACATCTCTACCCTGCTTGTCCTCCTTTGGAGATGATGTGCATATTTTCAGTTACTGTTATAGTACCACCAGATTTAAAAGCAGTGGAACCTTTTTATGGTGTAAGAATTTTTGATAAACACAGACCTAGAAATACATAACATGTTTTTAAGCATTGTGAATTATTTTTAATTTGGTGCGTTAAAAAAATAAATACCGTAGGTAATTTTAAAAATATTCCTTAACGAATGTG
>KZ879723.1:10439-22293 GCA_003456935.1 Machilis hrabei
ACATTAAAAAATCGAGCTAATGTCACATTTTAATGTCTCCGTGTTCAAATACAACGTCATTGATGTTTAAGAAATTTCAACTTATGTGATTAAAGGTTGTCAAATCTAGAAAGAAATAACTGTAATAGATGTAAAAACATTGATACACTTATGGCAATGAAACTAAAATGTGTATATCATAGTTTCACATTTTCTCTAATACGAAGCTGACTTGCTAGGTCTAGTGGTTAACACAGCACGTTCTGGTTCGAGAGGTTCTGGGGTTGAATCCCACGTAAGGTGAGTTTCATTCATCTTCATTAATTGTAATAAGAATTGTGCATCGTCCTTACATGACCCACCAGGTGTTGATAGGACATTAAACAACACATAGCATCATCAAGTGATACGAAGACATGTATAGAATGTTACCAACTGCTAATACACATTAATTAAGCGTGATTTTTACAGGTCTACGCTAGTATATATAATTCTTAAGGGTCGAGAATATAGCGAAATTTGCATACCTTTACTCTTTTCACGTGAATCCACTTAGCAAAATTCTGAACAGAGACTTCCCGTACGAGTTAAAAGCTGAAAATTTTTACTCCGAGGTCTTTGGGGTAGCTGAATTCGGTAAAAATAGCGAAGTTTACGTTCCTTTACTCCTTACATATGAGTCCATGAAGCACACTTTATAATAGGGTCTTCCCGTAAGAGTTTAGGGTTGAAAATAAGTAGTCGGGGGTTTTAGGGATTGTTGAGTCCAGGACAATTACTGAAATATACGTATATTTACTCCTTACATGGGTCTACGTAACACAATTTAGAACAGGGACTTCCCGTAAGATATATGAGCTGAACATTTAAACTCATGGTTATCGGGGTTGCTGAAACCGGAAAAAATAGTAAAATGTAGTACCTTTACTCCTTTGATATTAATCCGTGTAGCAACCATATACAACAACTACTTCCCGTAGGCGTTAAGAGTTGAACATATGTACTCAAGGGGTTTTGGGGTTGTTGAGTCCAGGAAAATTACTTAAATAACACCTTTGCTCCTTTCATTTGAATTAATGTAGATACATTTACAATAAAGACTTCCCAGGGGAATTAAGAGATGAAAATGTGTAGACTACTCGGAGGTTTTGGGGGTTGTTGAGTCCAGGATAAATATCAGAATGTTTCCTACCTTTGTTTCTTTCATGTTCATTCATATGGGTAAATTTACCACAATGACTTCCAAGAAGAATTAAGAGCCGAAAACTTGTACTGGGTTGTTTTAGGGGTCGTGAATCTGGAAAAATAAACAGTGTAATTTACGTACCTTTGCTCCTTTCATGTGAATTTTCATAGCAAGATTTTAGACACCGATGATTTCAAGCTAGACTTTAAAAATTGTGAACCACGGTTTTCAAGGTCAAGAAATGAGATTTAATGTTAATTTAAACGTGCCTGAATTAATTGAAGATCAAATCCTTTTTATAAATTGACAACAAACATAAAATTTGAGCTAGAGTAACACACATTTGCACTCGGGGTTTGGGGTGTGACCAAACTCGTAGCTGAAGTCAAATGAAACCTATCTGTACTCGTAAAAGGTAGAATTATGTGGGTAAAAGTTAAAAAAAAATACTTATTAGTTTTAGAGTCCAAGAATGCACACTTAACATCAAATTACAAGCATCTAAAAACATTTAAGGTCATACCATGAAACCAAACTTACAAAAATAAGTGAATTCTAGCTTGAGACATACATAATTGTGTTTAGATGTTTTGGAGGTCTTCCAACTCATATTTGACGTGAAATAAATCTACCTGTACTCACTACAAATGGAATGTGTCACCTAGTCAACAAGATCGTCAGAGTATCATTTTACCATCGGGCGTGGCATACTGACCGGGAATCCGGTTTTGATACGGTGACCCGGTTTGGACCCAATCACTCGGTTTGTATATGGTGACCCGATATGTAACACTTTGACTCGGTCTTAGAATGTAATCTTCACAGATATTTTTCATGCATGTTAGCTCTGTAGTGTATTAATACTTAACTTAGTTTATGGTGATCAGTACTGAATGACCGATTCCCAATTATCGGAAAAGTGACTGTCTTTTGCGTATGGAATGAAAAACTGGCATCTGCTTTTGTAGGGTTATTTGTTTTAAATTGTTTTTCACGTCAGACCTTACACACGCATATTTCGATCTACACTTTTGAGTACTGTGATTAAAGCATTAAAGTAATTTAATACATCTTCCTGTCTCTGGTATCATATTTCGTCCAAAACAAACTTTAACAATACTAATATCAGTTCCTGTATTACTGAATTATCTAAATTCACTATAGCTCCAGTATTATACCAACTAAACAATTGCGAAAAAAACGTATTAAACTACAATAAACGGAGCTCTAAATTAAGCTTTCTATAAAAATCTACGGGTTTCTGAAAGAATGTGCCCTCACTAGGGACCATTGAAAGACATTAAAAGAAAAGCGTATGAGTTTTGCGGTACATTTTGAATTTTCCATGTGTGGCTCTACTGGGTATGAATTTGTAACAGCAGATGGACTTGTGTGAGATATCTAAATAATGAGTGAATAAAATAAAACAATGAACGCAATTTTCTCCAAAATTATCCAGACATATTTGAAAAAGTTACAAAACAGATGTCTAACAATTTCCGATACCCAGTCCATTTGGTGTCACTGGGTCACCATATCATACCGGGTCACCTGGTAAAAAAAATGTGTGATACGTTCCATCAGTGTCAAACTATGAGGTTAAAGGTCAAATCATGTTGCTTAATTTACAACAGTAAAAAAGTCGTGTTGTGACAACATTTGGTCATCAGGAATTTTGGAGATTTCTAAATTCCCATTTAAAATAAATTACACGTATTTGGTCACATCCAAAGTCCAATCATGTTACCAAATTAAACAAAAAATAGCTAGGACTAATACATTTTGTTCACCGGGAAACTGAGGGGCCACGAACTCATATTTGACATCAAATTAAACCTAGCTGTACTTTTCAAGGTCAAACTATGAAGGGTAAAAGTCAAAACATAGTGCCACTCTTAAAAAAAAACACTAAAAATTAAGCTTGAGTCACTCAAATTGGTATCAAGAAAATTAACTTTAGAGTCCCGAGTTCAAATACAACGGCAACTACAACCCATCGGTGCTTATATAGGTTCAGATTAAATGGTTAAATGTTAGNATATGTTGCCTAATCTCGAAACAAATAACTTTATTCCTTGTGAAAAAGTTGTTACACTAATTAATGGTTTCACATTTTCTCTAATACGAAGAAGTGTATAGAATCTTACCAACTACTAATACACCTAAATTAACCATGATTTTAATGGGTCTTCAAACAAGGCCATATTTATATCAACTGTCGTTTTCAAACTTCATTTGTCATAATGAACGCTTTCTAGGTACAGTTGCTTAAGCAAAGACAATGTATTTGGATNCTTTCCCTTATCACTAGCAAATTGTTGGTATGAATTATTAGTTAGTGTTAATTTCTCAATGTAAGTGACAGATGGTAATTAGAGGTTCTCGAGAATGCTATGCTCAGAAAAGTTAGTGTCACAACAAAAGTAATTAGATCTTTAATCTGCACGCAACGTAAAAAAAAATCGTAAAATTAGATTAGATAACTTAAACTTGGTACTGTGAGTTTTTAGGATACTATACTCAGAAATATTGCCCTAATCAGAACAAATGTAAATATCATATCAGAATTAAAGTACCACATCTCTTTGAATCTGAATCAAAAATGTGTTGCAAGATTTCATGATAATGTTGTCAATTTTTTAAACTTTTATGAAATAAGAGTTGTAAAAATATAATTTTGTAATTACAATTAGTGTGGAGACTAGGCTAGAAAACACGTTAAAGTTTAACTAAAATTTCATATTTATTAAGTTAAAGCTGTTTAAATACCGATTTTTATTCGAATGTTCTGCAAATACAATTAATTAAATCACACTCAGAATTAGTAATTCGTGGCTTCTTTGTGCTGTTGTGTTCTTAACTTTGTACACAAAATTGGCAAAAGTTTAAAATCAGGCCAACTTTAGTTAGATCACCAAAAATAATCCTGCTATGTTTTTTTTTCTAATAACATTTTGAGAGTTACATTCTTATAAGAAAATTTCAAAATAATATTAGCGAACAATTTCTGCCAATTTTAATTTCGCAAAAAAAAAAAAGAAGGAAAAACATGAAATGTCTAGAACTTCAGTATATTTTGANTAGCACTGTTAAAATNCCCGGAATTGCATAGGCTACTAAAAAGAAAATGTAACCAAAATGCATGTGTTGATTGAACCAGGCACTCACAGCTTCCCAAAATAAAAATAAAACCAAATAGCATTTGAAGTTTGTAGCTAATGGACAGTGTAGGATGCAAAATAAGTGGAATAAACTTAGGGCTAACTTTTTTCTGTATATAACTGTCAGAGATGTATTTGAAATATAATAAGAACAAACACATATTATAATTTCGTTTATCATGCTTAGACATTTTCTCATCGATTTTGATTAGATTAGTACGTAGAGCTGCCTTGAAATACTTGTATTTACTTAATTGAAATTGTAGTACTATACCATAAGCAAACTTTTAAAGCAAACCCATGTGAAATACCTTTAAAATTTTCTTTTCAATTAATAATATATATCTTTTCAGTTTGTCAGTGTGTTATATTTATATTTACTAGGTTGAATCTATATTTTTATTAATAATAAGTAAGTAAGTATTATTTTAAATCTTATCACCAATTTAAGGTATGCCATCTAATTGTGTACACCTATACATTAATCATAAAATGCCAAAGAATAGTACAAAACTGTTCGTTATAATTTTAGGTTTATCTCAAAGACCAATTCCTGTACGTAAAGGAACTATATATTTGTACTTCTTTATTTGTTTAGATTATTGTTAGAACATATTATGCAGGTTGTTGCAAAACTCATGAGCCAAGTTGAAACCACTGATCTATAATAGCCTCAGGAGCAATACGCAATATGGGAACTCATATCCGGAAATAACTCATTATGGTGCTACGTGCACTTAAAGTTTCACATTTTGAAGCAGACATTCGGCAACGCCGCATCGAAGCTGATAGCAGGTGAGCGCGCGAATTTTCAATTTCAACCCCAGCCTAGCAATAGCTTGCCTGTGATTGGCTATCATGAATTCTGGCTTTACAGCAGGGTGATTGATCACTACAAATATTCATTGAACAAGTTAAATTTGAGCTTTATTTCTCTATACGCAACCCACAAAGATGTGGTGATAGTTTCAATGACGTCTAAGGCTGATTAATACACAAATGATACCCCTAAAACACAGCCTTATAACTGAGTATTAACCTATGTTAAAAATACTCACAAAATACAGCTACCAAATACAATTAATATCACATTAGATATTCACAGAAAATATGATAGCACCAATTTATTTTAAATACTGTGTAGGCCTACCTTAAAGGCTTCATCCAACTATAAGGTTAATCTAAACAAAGGTTTTCACTGAAACTATACATTTGGATACAAAATAGACGTGCATGCATCTGTCTTACACCAAGTAAAGTCTTTACAGTTTTATGGTAAGCCTAATATTCTGATGCCAATTATGATGAGAATGACTATTCTGTAACTAAGTAATTAGTAAAATCTGCAGACTTGTAAAATTTGAGGACCAAAGATTACCTTCATGTTAATTTTGTTAGTAATTCTTCAATTTAATATAAATATTTTTTTATCTTGAGACAGACTGACTGCTTTATTATTATAACATTTTGCTAACTGCATTTTATGAGTATTGGTTTACACCTTACTCAGCTTTAGTACTCATTGAAAATATCACCACATCTTTGTGCTGTTGCGTGTACAGAAATAAAGTTCAAACTTGTTCAGTGCTTAGTTGTTGGTAACAAACCCTGCTGGGAAGCCAGAATTTGCGTTAGCCAATCACAGGCACCCCAGTGCTAGGCTGGGATTGAAATTGCAAACTTGCGGTGCGCGCACAAATTAACTTCCCGCCTTTTACTCTGAAAACGTCAGACCTTTGCTTATCGGCTGGCGTAGCTCAGTGCTTTCATTTATGCACCAGTCAGCGGGTATTCAAATTGACGCAGGTTCGAGTCCCATTCGGATTTTTTTCTTCGGCCATTCCTTACTGTTTTTAGCTTTTTATCTCCCTCTCCCTCTTTGCGCCTTTCTTCCTTTCATTTTACTGTCATTCTTTTTCCTTTACATTAATTTGCATTTGAATTTTTGACTTTGTATAAATTAAAGACTTTAAAATCAATACTCTTAGGTTATTGGTGCACATAAAATAAAGTATGTGACTAAAAATGTAACCAGTTATAAGGTGATGTATGCAAAAAAAAATCGAATGAGACTCGAACCTCCTTCAATTGAATACCCGCTGACTGGTGCACAAAGGACAGCGCTGAACTACGCCAGCCGATAAGAAAAGTTCTGACGGTTTCAGAGTAAAAGGCTGGTAGCCAATTTGTGCGTTCACCTGCCATCAGCTTCGATGCGGCGTTGTCGAATGTCTGCTTCAAAATATGAAACTTTAAGTGCGCGTAACAATGCAGTGAGTTATGTCCGGACATGGGTTCCCCTATTTCATATTGCTCCTGAGGCTATCATAAATCCGTGGTTTCATTTTGGCTTACGAGTTTTGCAACCCCCTGTATAGCAACAGACCCCGAATAAAGAGACTCGTATAAGATTTTTGCTTTATTTTGAAACAATATTACAAATAATCTCATTTGACGACGGACATGGTATAAATACACAATATAATTATAACAGTTATTGGAAATAATACAAAAGCTAAGTAATGACATTTGTAAAAACGACTGTATTTTAAGATCTTAATCTTAATGGAGGGTTGTCACATGCACTGTTTGTGAAATAAGTGCAGGGTGGCGTCCTTTAATAATTTGACATTAGATCAACCCCTTACAGACTCAAATGTCAATAAACAATAGGAGTAATGAATATTAAAAGATTTATATTGAGCTGTAGATCAACTGAATTTTCATAAGAAAATTACACTAACAAGTTAGAATTAAAGCAGGTTTAAATTCATTTATGACGTCAATCTTCTAATCGACTTTAAGTGGTTACAACTTTCCATCTTTGAAGTGTTTCTTCTCTTTCTTCAAAGACGCATGTTATCGAAAGACGGCACTTAAAAAACTCTATGTCAAGATTACGGCAGAGTCACAAAAGCAGTCAGTAGACTACTGCTGGCATGAAAATATAAGACGGCGAAGATGTTACTGGCCAAATTCCTGAATTTATGCTCACAACATATGCACTCGACAAAACTCCAGCGATATGACACACACACTTCTAAACATACAAAATTATATTTTACCAAATTAAAAAAGAAATTCTTTTTAGCCCTTGTACATTTTTTAAGCTTACTTTTTCAGAAAAAAAATTCACGATACCTGCTAGTGTCCACAAAACTGAAAGGGCATTCAAATGAGCGTTATCTTGTCCTGAGCTTTATAGAAATTAATGCTTCCAAATTGAAATAATTAGCGTAAGTCCATTGCATTCAGTTATATTTGTTTTTAATTCACAACTGCAGTGTTTGTTCTTAATGCAAGATAACCTAAGTAAAAGTATTAAATGTTATGTCGTTTAGTGTCTACAGTATTTAGTGTCCACGGCTGATCACAATCCGCGCAATTCAGCTTTCGTGCACTTTATAGTATCAACATTTACATAGAAAAAGTGCTTGCTGAGTTCACTTGCTTCCTGTTGTTGTATATGTGTGTATATACGAATACACATATCATTCTATAATGGTTGTTATATGGCTTGATGGTATATTATCTTTATTACTTTTATACTTAACAAGAATGTTGAAGTTAGTATGTAAAACTGATTTTCGTGGGCACTGAATAACCTGGGGTTACTGTCTGCATTTCTCACTGTCAGCTAAGTTGACTTATTCAACTCATTTCAACAGTGTTGTCAAGTTTTTAATTGCATAAGTATGGATCATTCATAACTAAGTTATGTCCGATTACAATTATGGCTAGTCCATTTGTTTACTATTATGCCGATTAAGCATATTGGGAATTAAATATATTATATTTAAGGTATTGAGAAAATGTCTATATTTTACATTTTTTTTTTGTAATTTGACAATAAATAAACAAAAATTGTTAGTTCAACTCTTTTCTTTAGACTGATAGATATTTAATGTTCAATGGGAACATATTCACCCATTGTCAAGAGAAGCCGCCCGCCGTCTTGAATCTACCATATTTTCTGAAATGTTTAATTATTCAAGAACCGTAGCTTAAACCCTGGTTGTAGGGATGTCAGTAATGTAATGTTGGTATTCTAATGAAAATAACAAATACATTTTTGAGTGAACTAAAGTTTTAGTTGTTGTTTTTGTTGCATTGAACAGGGCCCATAAATAATTTCGCATGATTCTGAAGACTCTTCGTCACACATATGACAAGTATAAATGTTACCGAGAAAATAGATAATTCGGTCATACTTACGTCAGTAGTGGTTATTTTAGTTACCATAGCTCATGACCACTTTCTGCCTGGACCCACTTTAACTGCATAAACCAGAGAAAATTATCTATCCTACTGAATATTTATTTATTGAAGTGTTTTGGTTTCAGGAGAACTTATAGCTATGTGCTATTTTAAACTGACTAAAAGCAATTTTCTTGTAAAATTGCTGCAAAATTTCTACATCGGCATCATACTCTGCAGTCAACCCAGAAAGTACTTGGCAGGGGGTGCACGAGTCACCACAAATTTTACTCACATCCTAAACGGTTCCAATCTCGGAAAGTATGACCAAAAATACGCATTTCCCTTAACTTATCTTCATGAACGTGCCTACCAATATATGTTGCAGTTTTAAAACCTTGCTTACATTTAACTGCGACTGAGTGGAGTTTAGTTGATCCAATTTCTTAATTCTACTTTTTTCACGCTTTTCAAAAAGAGATTCCCAGCCCAATTCGCCTGACATGTCCGTTACGCTATCTATCCTACCATAACGACCCAAAACAAATCTAGCCTTCTTACGTTGAACTGACTAAAGAAGATTTTGCCAACCAACCACATGCGGGTCCCAAACACAACTACAGTATTAGATAATTAGAAGCACCAATGTGTTAAATGCAATTTGCTTAACGTATTGTGAACATCGACACAATATCCTCTCGGCAAAACGAAGACTACGTAGTGATTTTCCTACAACGTAGCTTACGTGTGAATTCCATGAAAGATCACTACTAACAATAACGCCAAGATATTACTCATTTACAACATTTAACGTTCTCTCATTAAGTGTATAGTTACATATGCTTTGTTGACGTTTCCTAGACACTCGCGTAACCGAGCACTTTCCTGAATTGAGTTTTAGCTGCCAGGTATTAGTATTATTTCTCACATCTTTCTTCCGTTTTAGAGTGATCATTATCTATTTTTTTTTCAATAGTTATTAAAATTACTTTGTTCGTGTTACTTTGTTAAGCGTTTATTGTCACAATTGTGTTTTCCGAATAGTTGAAAATGTATTTGTAAAGCTAAAAATATCTACGTTTTTAGTTTCTCCTTGCACAGGCAAATAGCCAATAACAATAGTAGTGGCAATATTGTTAATTCATTTCATAAGGATTATGTTAATTACAAAAGCGTAATCACAAATTACATCGATCATAATAACAATTAAAAGGCCATTAAACAACTTTGCTTCGTTTAATTTCAGTCACGTAGCTGTCCAAGAAATTAATGGTAAAATGTAATGGAATGACTAGTTAAACAATTCCAAAAATAGAAGAAAAAAAAACTGGGCCACACACCAAAAAAAAAATAGAAAATGAAATAAACCATCAGTTCTTGAGACAATGCCCAAAACACTTTATCGTCAACCTCGATGGTCCATGCAATTGAGTCTAACATCCAATAATGTATTAACTTGATAAAACACTAATTTTGGCCCCGAATTTAATAATCATTTCAGTGATGGCCTACATACTTTTTACAAATACCCAAATTAAATTTTATGATTAATTTAGCTGATCGAATTGACTGAGTTAAAGTAATATCCAGTTTTCACTGCCACTTTTAACTAACAAGTGGCACTGTCACGGACTAAGGTTAGGTTAGGTTAGGGGTCCCCCATGGGTTCCTGCCTTGACGACTCGGGGGGGCTTGAGCTTCTCCCTAAACTCCTACACAAGATCTCGTAGGAGCAGGGAGAATGACTAATGGAACCCGGAGAGAGAGAGACGAAGAATAAACACCGTATACGATGAAATCCTGAATAATCAGCAATTTTAATAGCGACATGAGCGGATATATTAGAGATGCTGCGCGGTATGCGGGAGGTGGAGGGGATGATGTGCTGCTGCTGCGCAGCTGATGCCGCAGCTGTGGAACAGACTGTTTGGATTATGGTGTTCATGGTGCATTGTGGAGTTTCTGAATAGCAGCGATTTGAAGAAAGGACATGGTGATTGATAATAATGATAACTGCGTGGTATGCGGGAGGTGGTGGGGGTGATGTGCCACTGCCGTGCAGTCTCTGCTGCTGCTGTAGAACAAGATCATGGCACGATGTACTTGTGGTGCAAGGAGGGAGTTGGTGCAAGGAGGGAGTTGGCGCAAGGAGGGAGTTTTGAGGAAGCGTTATTAGTATGGCCGATAAAAGAGAATCTACCCAGGTGGGAAGATCCTACCCCTCTATGGAGGGCAGCCCCCGATCGGATTCTGGGGGGTCATTATTGGCAATATGACTACGGTTGGTGATAATGGAGGGAGTGGAGATGGAGGACGTCGAGATATAGATATAGAAAACATAGAAGACCCATTTAAGAGATTCTATGGGCTTAGGTCATCGGATATGGACACAGGTGATGGAGGGAGCCTTATTGCAACTGTGGTTTGTACTGGACGGGATGATGCCCAAACTCTACATGTAGAAGATATTAGACACGAAAAACACTGGGGATAGTAACCCTACCGAAAATCCTGCACCTTTTAGGAAATCTGCTCTATTAGCCAGAACGCCACCGCCTGAGCGCAGGCACTCTTTTTCTGATATTCAGAGAAAGAGGAAGTTGATAGAAGACGAAAATATTGGCGCGATTGAGGAAGAATACCTCATCCTCAAAAAACTTGTTTCGGAAAATATAACTACTAAAAGATAAATAAAATAAGTTGTGAAGAGGTTGGGATCAGAAGTACTTAAGCAAAAAAGAGCGAAGGGGAAGGAACAGAAAATCGCTAGGAGTGACGAACAAGACCAACTTATTCAAAAATATAATGAGGCTTCTACGCAGACAACCGAAAAAGAAGTAGAAGAGGAATACGAGACATTAATGATCAGAGAAAGTATTACACCTGATATGACAAAAGATAGAATTCTGGAACTCATTAATAAAAGGTGGCCACCTGCAGCGTTTAGAAAGACAGTCATAAGTAACGAACATATTATGAGTTTTGACTGTCCTATAAAAATTATTTTCCTCGACCTACAATTGGGGGAAGACCAAATCACTAAAGGACTTACAAGGGGCCATCAGACCTGGTAAAAACGGATTAATATGAATTTAACATATAATGTAGAGGAGTGTCCCCTGTGTGCACAAGGCTAACCGGATATGACGCAACGATCACGTGTTTCCGAGAAAATGAAGCGGCAAGTTTTCACATGAAACTTTTATACTCGGTACGCTCACACAGGTTTCGAGTCACCGGGCATAGCGCAATGGTTAAGGTTCATGGCCCGTAATGTGGTAACCTGGGTTCGAATCCCATTACATCATGTTATATTATTTTTATTCATATA